>JAIUJO010000534.1:447500-470000 GCA_023846275.1 Vanilla planifolia
AAGAAGAGGAAGAAGAGGAGGAAGAGGAACAAGAAGAAAGAAGAAGAAGAAGAAGAAGAAAAAGAAGAAGAAGAACAAAGAAAGAATAAAAAGGAAAATACGAAGAAAGATGAAGATAGAAGATGAAAGAAGAAACATGAAAAAAGAAAAAACAAAGAAGAAAGAAGAAAGAAGGAAGAAGGAAGAAGGAAGGAGGAAAGAGGAAGGAAGAAGGAAGATGAAATAAGAAAGCAGAAAGAAGAAGGAAGAATGAAGAAGGAAGATAACAAAGTAGTAGAAGAACAAGAAGAAGGAGAAGAAGGAGCAAGAGGAAGAAGAAAAAGAAGAAGAGGAGGAGGAGGAGGAAGAAGAAGAAGAAGAAGAAGAAGAAGAAGAGGAAGAAGAAGAAGAAGAAGTGGAAGAGGAGTAGGAGGAGGTGGAGGAAGAAGAAGAAGAAGAAGAAGAAGAAGAAGAGGAAGAAGAAGAAAAAGAAGAAGAAGAAGAAGTTGAAGAAGAAGAAGAAGAAGAAAAAGTAGAAGTAGAAGTAGAAGAAGAAGAAGAAGAAGATAACAAGGAAGAAGAGAAAGAAGAATAGAAAGAAGAAGAAGAGAAAGAAGAGGAAAAAGAATAGGAAGAAGAAGAAGAAGAAGAAGAAGAAAGAGAAAAAGAAGCAAAGGAGGAAGAAGAAGGAGAATATGCCAAAGAACAAGAGTAATAAAAGGAAAAAGGGGAAGAAGGAGAAGAAGAAGAAGAAGAGGTAGAAGTAGAGGAAGAAGAAGAAGAAAAGAAAGAAGAAGGAGAAATGGAAGAATTGGAAGAAGAAGAGGAAGAAGAAGAAAAAGAAGAAGAAGATTAAGAGAATAAGAAGAAGAAAAAGAAGATTAAAAAGAAGAAGAAGAAAAAAAAAAGAAAAAGAATTACAAGAAAAAGAGTAAGAAGAAGATGAAAAAGAAGAAGAAGAAGAAGAAGAAGAAGATGAAAATGAAGAAGAAGAAAAAGAAGAAGAAGAAGAGAAGTAGTAGTAGAAGAAGAAGAAGATGAGGATGAAGAAGAATAAGAAGATGAAGAAAGGGAAGAAGAAGAAGAAGGAGAAGAAAAAGAAGCAGAATTAAAGAGAAAAAGTTGAAGAAGAAGAAGAAAAAGAAGTAGAAGAAGAAGTTGAAGGAGAAGAAGAAAAAGAAAATGTAAAGGAAAAAGAAGAGGAAAAAATAGAAGTGGAAATAGAAGATGAGGAAGAAGAAATAGAAGAAGAAGAAGAAGAAAAAGAAAAAGTAGAAATGAAGAAGAAGAAGAAGAAGAGGAAGAAGAAGAAGAGAAAGAAGAGGAAGAAGAAGAACAAGAAAAAGAAATCAAAGAAGAACAAGCAAAAGAGGAAGAAGAAGTAGAAGAAGTGGAAAAGAAGACGAAGACAAAGAATAAGAAGAAGAAGAGGTAGTAGTAGTAGTAGAAGAAGAAGGGGAAGAAGAAGAAGAAGAAGAAGAAGAAGTAGAAGAAGAGGAAGAAGAAGAATTAGAGATCAAGGATTTAGGATTAGGATTAAGGGTTAAGGATTTGGGATTAGGATTAAAGATTTAGGTATTATGACTTAAGATTAAAAATTAGGGGTTAGTGATTAGAGATAAAGGGATTAAGATTAAGATTGGAGAATAGGATATAGGGTTTTGGGATTAGAGATTAGTGATTAAGAGTTAAGGATTAGGGATTAGCGATTATGGATTATAGATTAAGGAATAAAGATTTTTGATTAGGTATTAGAGATTATTGTTTAGGAATCAGAGATTAGAGATTAGAGGCTACGGATTAAAGATTAAGGATTAAGGATTAGAGATTAGGGATGGATTAGGGATTAAGGAGAAGGAAGAAGGAAGAATGAAGATGAAGAAGAAGGTGGAAGGAAGAAGGAAGAAAGAAGAAAGAAGAAGAAGAAGAGGAAAAAGAAGAAAAAGAAGAAGAAGAAGAATAATAAAGAAGAAAGAAGAAAGAAGGGGGAGGAAGGAAGAAGGAAGGAGAAGTGAGAAAGTAGAAAGTTGAAAGAAGAAAGAAGAAAGAAGGAAGGAGAAGAAGAAGAAGGAGAAGGAAAAGGAGTAAGATGAGAGGAATAAGAAGGAGAAGGAGAAGACAGGTGATGGAGAAGGAGATGGAGAAGGAATAAGGGAAGGAGAAGGAGAAGAAGAAAAAGTCGAAGAAGAAGAAGAAAAAGAAGAAGAAGAAGAAATAATAGAAGAAGAAGAAGAAGAGGAAGAGGAAGAAGATGAGGAAAAAGAAGAACAAAAAAAAGTATAAGGAGAAGAAGAGGAAGAAGAAGAAGAAGAAGAAGGGGTGGAAGAAGAAGAAGAAGACGAAGAAGAAGAAGAAGACGAGGAAGAAGAAGAAGATGAGGGAGAAGAAGAACAAGAAGAAAATAAGAGGAAGATCAGGAAGAAGAGGAAGAAGAAGAACAAGAAGAAAATAAGGAAGAAGAAGAAAAAGAAGAAGGAGAAGAAGAGGCAGAACAAGTGAAAGAGGTAGAAGAAGAATAGGATTAAGAGATGGATTAGAGTTTATCTATTAGAAGTTAGGGATTTAGGATTAGGGATTAATATAAGAGAGATTAAGGATTAGGCATTAGGGATTAATGATTATGGAATAAGGATTAGCAATTAAGGATTAGGGTTTAGGGATTAAGAATTAAGGATTAAAAGTTTGGATTATGTAATAAGTAAAAGAGATTAGGGATTAAGGATTAGTGATGAAGGGATTAATGCTTATTGGATTAGAGACGTAGGATTAAAAGATTAATCACTAAGGACTATAGATTGGCGATTTAGGATTAGAGATTAAGAATTAGAGATTAAGAAGGTAGGGATTAGAGATTAGGCATTAGGGATAAAGGATTAGGGATCATGGATTAGAGATTAGGGATTTGGGATTAGGTATTATTGATTAGAAATTAGAGATTACGGTTTAGAGATTTGTGATTATGTGTTAGGGAGTACGGATAAAGATTATGGACTAGGTATTAGACATTTGGTTTAAGTATTAGGGATTAGTGATCAGGAAATAAAAAGAGGAAGAAGAAGAAGAAGAAGTAGAAGAAGAAGAAGAAGAGGAAGAAGAGGAAGAAGAAGGAGTACAAGAACAAGAATCAGAATAAGAAGAGGAAAAAGAAGAAAAAGAAGAAGAAGAAAAAGAGCGAGAAGAGGATGAACAAGAAGAAGAAGAAGAAGAAGAAAGGACGAAGGAAAAGAAGAAGAAGAAGATGAACAAGAATAGGAAAAAGAAGAGGAAAATGTAGAAGAAGAAGAAGAAGAAGTCAAAGAAGAAAAGGAATAAGAAAAAGAAGAAGAGAAGAAGAAGAAGAAGAAGAAGAAGAATAGGAAGAAAAAGAGGAAGAAGAAGAGAAAGAAGAGGAAGAACAAAAGCAACAAGAAGAAATGGAAGAAAAAGATGAGAAAAAGGAGGAAGAAGAAAAAGAAAAGGAAGAAGACGAAGAAGTAGAAGAAGTAGAAGAAGAAGACAAAGAGGAAGAAGAAGAAGAAGAAGGGTAAGAAGAAGAAAAAGAAGAAGAAGAAAAAGAAGAAGAAGAAGAAGAAGTGACAGAAGAAGTGGGAGGAGAGGAAGAAGAAGAAGGATAAGAAGACAAAGAAGAAGAAGAATAGAAAGAGGAAAAAGAAGAACAAGTAGAAGAAGAAGAAAATGACGAACAAAGAATAAGAATAACAAGACGAAAAGGAAGCAGAAGAAGAAAAAGAAGAAGAAATAGAAGGAGAAGAGAATGAAGAAGAAGAAGATGAAGGAGAATAAGAAGAGGAAGACGAGGAAGAAGTAGAGGAAAAAGAAGTGGAAAAAGTAGAAGAAGAAGAAGAAGAAGAAAAAGAAGAAGAATAAGAAGAAAAAAAAAGAAGAAAAAGAAGAAGAGAGGAAGAAGAAGAAGAAGAAGAATAAGAAATGGAGGAGGAAGATGAGAAAAGACAGCAAGAAGAAGTGTCAAAAAAAGAAGTGAAAGAAGAAGAAGAAGAATGAGAAGGAGTAGAAAAAGAAAAAGAAGAAGTCAAAGAAGAAGAATTAGAAGATGATGAAGAAGAGGAAGAGGAAGAGAAAGACGAAGAAGAAGAAGAAGGGAAAGATGAAGAAGAAGAGGAAGAAGTAGAAGAATAGGAAAAATATGAGGAAGAAGAAGAAGAAGAAGAAGAAGAAAAAGAAGAAGAAGAAGAAGAAGAAGAGGAGGAGGAGGAGGAAGAGGAAGGTGAAGAAGAGGAAGAATAGGAAGAAGAAGAAGAATTAGTAGTAGAAGAAAAGAAGAAGGAGAAGAGAAAGAAGAAGAAGAGGAAGAAGAAGAAGAAGAAGAAGAAGGAGAAGAGTGAGACAAAGAAGAGAAGAAGGTGAAGAACTACAAGAAGAAGAAGAAGAAGTGGAAGGGAGGAAGAAGAAGAAGAAGAAGATGATGAGGAGAAGGAATAAGAAAAGAAGAAGAAGAAGATATAGAAGAAGAGAAGAAGAAGAAGAAGAAGAAGAAGTAGAAGAAGAAGAAATAGAAGAAGAAGAAGAAGAAATAGAAGAAGAAGAAGAAGAGGAAGAAGAAGAACAAGAAGAAGAAGAAGAAGAAATAAAAGTGCAAGAAGAAGAAGAAGGAGAAGAACAAGAAGAATAAGAAGAGTAAGATGAATAAGAAGATGAAAAAGAAGAAAAACAACATGAAGAACAAGAAAAGGAAAAAGAAGAAGAGGAAGAAGAAGAAGGCAAAGAAGAAGAACAAGAAGAAAAGGAAGAAAAAAATAAGAAGTGGAAGAAGTAGAAGAAGTAGAAGAAGAAGCGGAGGAAGAGGAGGAAGAAGAAGAAGAAGATGAATAAGAGGAGGAAGAAGAAGAGAATTAAGGTGAAGAGGAAGGTGAGGAAGAAGAGAAAAAAGAAGATGAAGATGAGGATGATGAAGAAAAAAAGGGAAGAAGAAGAAGAGGAGAAAGAAGAAGAGCAGAAGAAGAAGAAGAAGAGAAAGAAGAGATGGATTAGAGATTAAGGATTAGGGGATATGGATTGGGGATTATTGATTAAGGAAGGATTAAGATATGGTATAAGGGAATATGTATTAATGATTATAGAGGAAAGGATTGGTGATTAAGAATTATAAATTAAGTATTATAGATTATGGAGTTAGCAATTAGGGATTAGGGTTTAGGGATTAAAGATTGAGGAGTAAGGATTAGGAAATACGTGATTAGGACTATGGATTAGGGATTAGTGATGAAGGATTATGGATTAGGGATTAAATAAGAAGAGATTAATAATTAGAGATTGAAGATTAAGGATTAAGAATTAAGCTATTAATTATTCAAGATTAATTATTAGAGCTTAGGGATCTAAGATTAAGGATTAAAGAGTAAGGATTAGGGATTAAGGATTAGAGATTAAAGATTAAGAGTGGGAGATTTAGGATTAGAGATTAAGAATAAAAGATAAGAGATTCAGGGATTGTGATTAAGATTAGAGACTAGAGATTAGAGTTTAGGGATTAGGGATTAGTGCTTAATGATTAGATGTTAGGGATTAGAGATTACAGATTATGGATTATGGATTATAGATTAAGGATTAAGGATTATGTATTAGAGACTAGAGTTTAGGGAGTAATGATTAAGGATTAGAGGTTAGGGATTAAAGATAAGGGATTAAGGGTAGGGAAGAAGGAAAAAGAAGAAGAAGAAGGAAGAAAGAAGGAAGAAGGAAGAAGGAAAGAAGAAGAAGAAGAAGAAGAGGAAGAAGAGGAAGAAGAGGAGGAAGAATAAAGAAGAAAGATGAAGGAAGAAGGAAGAAGAAGGAAGGAAGGAGATATGAAGAAGGAAGAAGGAAGAAGGA
Source organism: Vanilla planifolia (assembly GCA_023846275.1). Classification (NCBI taxonomy): domain Eukaryota; kingdom Viridiplantae; phylum Streptophyta; class Magnoliopsida; order Asparagales; family Orchidaceae; genus Vanilla; species Vanilla planifolia. The sequence continues at coordinate 453,309 of JAIUJO010000534.1, forward strand.
AGAAGAAAGAAGAAAGTAGAAAGAAAAAAGTAGAAAGAAGAAAGCAGAAAGAAGAATGGAGGAAGAAGAAGAAGAAGAAAAGGAAGAAGGGGAAGAAGAGGAAGAAGAATAGAAAGAAGAAGAATAAGAAAAGAAGGAGAAGAAGAAGTTGAGAAAGAAGAAGATGAGGTGGAGGAGGAGGAAGAAGAAGAAAAAGAAGAAGGGGAAGAAAAGGAAGGAGAAGAGGAAGAAGAAGAAGAAGGGGAAGATAAGAAACAAGTGGAAGAAGAAGAAGAAGAAAATCAAGAAGTAGAAGTAGAGGAAGACGATGAAGAAGCAGAAGAAGATGCCTCGATGGATTATGGACGAGGGGTTAAAGATTGGGGATTAAGAAGAGAGGCATTAGGGATTAGATGTTAGAGATTAAGGATTAGAGATTAGGGAATTGGATTAGTAACAAGGTATTAGGGTTTGTGGATTAAGGGTTAGGGATTAAAGAGTAGGGATTAAGTAAAAGTAATAAGCATTAGGGATTAAGGATTAGAAATTAGGGATGAAGAGATTAATGATTAGGGATTAATTACCAAGGATTATGGATTAAAGATTTAGGATTAGGGATTACGAATTAGGGAAAAGGAATTAAGGATTAAGGATTAAAGATTTTTTATTATGGATTTGGGATTCAGGATTACGAATTAGAGGTTAAGGATTAGAGATTAAATGATTACAATTAGGAATAGGGTTTAAGGATTAAGGATTAGGGATTATGGACTAAGGATTAAGGATTAGGGATTAGTGGCTAGAGATTAGGGATTTAGGATAAAGGATTAGGGATTAGGGATTAAATATTTAACATTATGGATAAGAGATTAGGGATTAGCGATTAAGGATTAAGAGTTAAGAATTAGGGATTATGGATTAGATAGTAGTGATTAGGGATTTTGGAGGGATGGATTAGGATACCTAGATTTAGGGATGAGAGATTAGGTAGGAAGGTATTAAGGAGTAGAGATTAAAGATTAGGGATTAAGGATTACAAAAAAGAAGGAGAAGAAGAAGAATTAAGGAGAAGAAAAAGAAGGTGGAAAGGATGAAGAAGAAGAAAAAGAAGAAGATAAAGTAGAAGTAGATGAAGGAGAAGAAGAACAAGAAAAAGAAGAGGAAAAAGAATAAGAAAAATTAGAAGAAGAAGAAGAATAAGAAGAGGAAGAAGAAGAAGAAGAAGAAGAAAAAGAAAAAGAAGAAAAGAAGAAGAAGAAGAAGAAGAAGAAAAAAGAAGAAGAGGAGGAAGAAGAAGAAGAGAATGAAGAGGAAGGAGAAGTGCAAGAAGAAGAAGTGAAAGAAGAAAAAGAAGAAGAGAATGAAGAATAAGAAGAAGAAGAAGAATTTGAAGAATAATGATAATAAGAAGAAGAAGAGGAAGAGGGAAGAAGAAGAAGAAGAAGAGGAAGAAGAAGAAGAAGAAGATGAAGAAGTAAAAGAAGAAGGAGAAGAAGAAGAAGAAGAAGAAGAAGAAGAGAAAGAAGTAGAGGAAGAAGAGGAAGAAGAGGAAAAAGAAGAAGTTGATGAAGAAGAAGAAGAAGCAAGAGAACAGGAAAAAGAAGGAGAAGAAGTGAAGGAAGAAGAAGAGGAAGAAGAGAAGAAGAAGAAGAGGAAGGCAAAGATGAAGAAGAGGAAGAGGAAGAAGATGAAGAATAAAAAGGAGAAGAGTATGGAGAAGTAGAAAGAGAGAAGGTAAAGAAGTAGAAGAAGAAGAAGAAGAGGAAGAAGAAGAGGAAGAAGAAGATGAGGAAGAAGAAGAAGAGGAAGAAGAAGATGAGGAAGAAGAAGAAGAGGAAGAAGAGACAAATTAAGGGTTAGGGATTTTTGTTAGGGATTATGGATTTGGGATTTGTGATTGAGGAAGAAAGGATTAGGGATTAGGGATAAGGAAATGTGATTAAAACTTGAGGGAAGGCTTATGGATTATTGATTATGTATTATAGATTAGGGACTTGAGATTAGGGATTTGGGAATTAAAAACTAGGGATTAGAGACTATGGATTAGGGATTACGAAAAAAATAATTGGGATTAGGGAATAATTGGCAGGGATTTAGGATTAAGGGTTAATGATTAAGGATTATAGATTATGGATAAGGATTAAGGATGAGAGACTAATGATTAGGGATTAGAGATTATGGATTAAGATATAAGAGATTAATTATTAAGTATTAGGGTTTAGATATTAGGGATTTAGGATTAGGGATTAGAGGTGTAAAGATTTGGGATGTGGGATTTTAGGATTAGAGATTAAGGAATTAAGATTAATATTAGAGGCTATAGATTAGGATTTACAAATTAGAGATTAGTGGTTAAGATCAGAGGTTAATGAATAGAGATTATAGATTAGATATTATGAATTGTAAATTAGGGATTGGAGATTACGAATTTGGTATTCGAGATTAGAGATAAGGGATTAGAGATTAGGGGTGAGAGGTTAGGGATAAATATTAGAGATTAAAGATTTGGTATAAATTAGGGATTAAGGATTAAGGATTAAGGAGAAGGAAGAAGCCAGAAGATAGATGAAGAAGAAGGAAGAAAGAAGGATGAAGGAAAAAAAGAAGAAGAAGATGAAGATGAAGAAGAGGAAAAAATAAAAAAGTGAAAGAAGAGGAATTAAGGATTAGGGATTAGAGATTTGGTAGTTAGTAATTAATGATTAGGGTTTAGGGTTTAGGTTAGTGATTAACGATTAGAGATTTAAGATTAGGGAGTAGAAGTTATGGAATAAGGTAATTGGGATTAGGGATTAAGGATTAATAATTATAGATTATTGATTACAGATTATGGATGAAGGGATTAGTGAATAAGGGAATTTGAGATTAGGGATTAAGAATTAAAAGATTAATTATTAAGGATTAAGGATTAGAGATTAGGGACTTAGGTTTAAGGATTAAGGATTAGGGAATAGAGATTAAGTGTTAAAAATTAGAGATTAAAGATTAAGGTTACAGGATTCAAGGTTAGTGATTAGATACTAAAGTTTAAAGATTAAAGGATTAAGATAAGGATTAAAGACTTGGGATTAGAGGAAGGATTAGTGATTAGAGATTAGGGATTAAAGATTATGGATTAGAGATTAGGGATTAGAGATTACAGATTAGGGATTAGGTATTAAAGATTAGAGTTTAAGGAGTAGAGACTATGGATAAGAGGTTAAATATTAAAGGATTAAAGATTACAGATAGATTTAATGTTAAGGATTAAAGATTAAGGAAAACAAAGAAAGAAAAAAGGAAGAAGAAGAAGAGGAAAGAAGGAAGAAAAAAAGGAAAAATGAAGAAGGAAGAAAGAAGAAGAAGAGGAAGAAGAATAAAGAAGAAAGATGAAAGACGAAAAAAGAAGGAAGGTAGTAAGAATAAGGGAAGAACGATGAAAGAAGAAGAAAGAAGAAAGTAGAAAGAAGAAAGAAGGAAGAGGAAGATGAGGAAGAAGAACAAGAAGAGGTTAAAGTAGAAGAAGAAGAAGAAGAAGTAGAAAAAAGAAGAGGAAGAAGAAGAAGAAGAAAAGCAAGAAGAAGAAGAAGAAAAAGAGGAAGAAGAAGATGAGGAAGAAGAGGAAGAAGAAGAAGAACAAATGAGAAAGAAGAAGAAGAAGAGGAAGAGGAGGAAGAAGAAGAACAAGAAGAAAAAGATGAGCAAGAATAAGTGGAGAAGAAGAAGAAGATGAAGAGATGAATTAGGGATTAGGGTTTAGGGATTATGGATTAAGGAAGGAGGGATTAGGGATGGGATTTTAGGATTAAGAATTAGAGATTAAGGAATAGGGATTAGCAACTAGGTATTATGGTAAATTAATGCCTTAATCCTTAATCCCAAATTTCTAATCATTAATCCCTTCATGCTTAGTTCCTAATTTGTAATCCTTAATCCTTAGTCCTTTTCACTTATTCCCTAATCCATACTCCTGAATTTGTAATCCTTAATCCCTAAATCATAATCCTTAGTTACTATCCATAATCCCTGATCTCTAAATCTTAAAGGTTAAGGATTTAGGATTAAGGTTTATGGATTTAGAAAAAAGGAATTAAGGATTAAGGTTAAGGGTTAAGGTTTATGGATTAAGTATTAGGGATTTGGGATTTCAAAATTATGAATAGGTATTAGAGATTAGATATTAAGGATTAGAGATAAGGTGCTAGGGATTAAAGGATTAGGGATTACAGATTAGGGATTATGAATTATGGATTATAAATTACGGTTTAAGATCTATGGATCATGTATAAAGGATTATGCAGTAGGGATTAATGAATAAGTATTTAGGATTAGGGATTATGGATTAGAGATTAAGGATTAAAGGATTAATAATTAAGGATTAGGCATTAGGGATTAAAGATTAAGAAATTAATTACTAAGGATAATGAATTAGATATTAAGGGTTAGGGATTATGGATTAGAAAATCAAGATTAGGAATTAAGGATTAGAGATTAGTAATCAGGGATTTAGAATTCAAGATTAAGGATTAGAGATTAGGGATTAGGGACTAAACATTAAGCGACTATAGTTAGGATTAGCAATTATAGATTAGGGAATAAGGATTAAGGATTAGATTTTAGGGATTAGATTTTAAGGGATTAGAGATTAAGGATATAGGCTAGTGATTAGGTATGAAGGATTAGGGTTTAGGAAATGAGATTAAGGATAAGGATTATGGATTAAGGGTTGATTAGAGATTAGAAAGGGATGGATCAAGCTTTACAAATTAGGGATTAAAGATTAGGGGGGACGAATTATGGAGTAGGGATTAAGGAATAAGGATTAAGGATTACGAAGAAGAACTTGAAGGAAAAGAAAGTGGAGAAGAAAAGAGAATGAGAAGGAGAAAGAGAATGTCAACGAGAAGGAGATGGAGAAGTGGAAGGTGAACGAGAAGGAGAAGGAGAAGGAGAAGGATAAGGAGAATTTATAAGGAGAAGAAGGAGAAGAGGAAGGAGAAGGAGGATGAGAAGAAGAAGAAGAAGAAGAAGAAGAAGAAAAAGAAGAAGAATAGAAAGAAGAAATAGAAGAAGAAGAAGAAGAAGAAGAAGAAGAAGAAGGAGAAGAAGAATAGGAAGAAGAACAATTAGAAAAAAAAGGAGAAAAGAAGAAGAAGATTATGAAGAAGAAGAAGAGGAAGGAGAAGAAGAAGAGAAGAAGAAGAAGAAAAAGAAGAAGAATAAGAAGAAGAAGAATAAGAAGAAGAAGAATAAGAAGAAGAAGAAGAAGACAAAAAGAAGAAGAGGATGAGGAAGAAGAACATGAAGAAGAAGAAGAGGAAGAAGAAGATTAAGTAGAAGAAAAAGAAGAGTTGGAAGAAGAAGAAGAAAAGTAAGTAAAGGAAGATGAGGAGGAAAGGGAAGAGGAAGAAAAAGAAGAAGAGGAAGAAGAAGAGAAAGAGGAAGAAGAGATAGATTAGGGATTAACGAACATGGATTAGGGATTAGAGAGACGAAGAAGAAGAAGAAGGGGAAGAAGAAGGAAAAGAATAAGAGTAGAAGAAGAGTTGAAGAGGGAAAAGGAGAAGAAAAAGTAGAAGAAGAAGAAGTGGAAAAAAAATAGGAAGAAGAAGAAGAAGAAGAGGGAGAAAAAGAAGAAGAAGGAGGGGAACAAAAATGAGAAGAAGAAGAAGAGGAAGAGAAGAAGAAGAAGAAGAAGAAATAGAAGAAGAAGAAGTAGAATAAGAGAAGAAGGAGAAGAGGAAAAAATAGAAAAAGAAGAAGAGAAGAAGAAGAAGAGGAGAAGAAGAAGTAAAAGAAGAAGAAGAAGAAGAAGATGAAGAAGAATGAGTACATGAATAAGAAGAAAAAGAAGAAGAGGAAGAAGAAGAAGAAGAAGAAGGAAGGAGAAGAAGAGGAAGATGAAGTAGAAGAAGAAGGCGAAGAAGAGGAGGAAGAAGAAGAAGAAGAGGAGGAAGATGGGCAAGAAGAATAAGAAAAATAAGAAGAACATGAGAAAGAAGAAGAAGAAGAAGAAGAAAAGAAGAAGAGAAAGAAAAAGAAGAAGAAGGGAAAGGAATGATGTATAAGGGATTAGGGTTAGGGATTAAGGATTAGGGATTAGGTGTTAGGGATTAAGGATTAAGGATTTGGGATTAAAGATTATGGATTAGCAACTAAGGATTAAGATTTAGGGATTAAGGATAAGGGATTAATGAGTAGGGATTAAGAAACAAGTTCTAGTGATTAGGGATTAATAATTAGGAATTTGGGATTATTAATTAAGAGATTAATTACTAAGAATTGTAGGTTAGGTATTAAGGATTAGGGGATTACAAATTAGGTAATTGAGATTAGGGATTAAGGATTAAGGATTAGTGACAAGGGATTTTAGATTCAGGATTAGGAATTAGAGATTAAGGATTAAGGACAAGAGATTAATCAATTACAATTAGAATTAAGGATTAAGGATTATAGATTAGGATTAAAGATTCAGGATTAGAGATGAGGAATAGGGATCATTGACTATGGATTTTTTATTAAGGATTAGGGATTAAGTATTAAAGATTAGGGTTTAGTGATTCGAGATAGGGGTCATAGATTGGTGATTAAGGTTAAGAAATTATGGATTAATGATTGATTAGTGATTAGGGTTTGGGGATTAGAGATTATGGTTTTAGGGAGGGATGGATTTGGCACTATAGAATAGGGATTAGGAAATAAGGATTAAGGATTATCAAGAAGAATGAGAAGAAAAAGAAGATTAAGAAGAAGAAGAAGAAGAAGAAGAAGGAGAAGAAGTAGAAGAAGAAGATGAAGTAGAACAAAAAGAAGGAGAAGGAGAAGGAGAAGGAGAAGAAGAAGAAGAAGAGGAAGAAAAAGGACAACAAGAAGAAGAAGAAGAAAAAGAAGAGGAAGTGAAGAAGAAAATGAAGAAGAAGAAATAGAAAAGGAAGAAGAACAAAAGGAAGAAGAAGAGAAAAACTAAGAAGAAGAAGAAGAAGAAGAATGAGGAGAAAAGAAGGAAGAAGAAGAAGGAGAAGAAGTAGAAAAAAAAGATGAAGGAGAAGAAGAGGAAAAGGAAGAGAAAAAAATAAAACAAGAAGAAGAAGAGGAAGAAGAAGAAGAAGAAGAAGAAGAATAAAAAGAAGAAGAGAAGAAGTAGAAGAAGTATTGGAAAAAGAAGGAGAAGAAGATGAAGAAGGAGAAGAAGAAAAGAAAGAAGAAGAAGGAGATGGACAAGAAGGACTTGGTTAAGTAGGAGAAGGAGAAGGAGACGAGAACGAGGAAAGAGAAGGAGAAGGTTAAGGAGAAGGAGACGGAGAAGAAGAGAAGAAGAGAAGGAGAAAATGGAGAAGAAGATAATGAAGAAGAAATAGAATAAGAAGAAGAACAAGAAGAAGAAGAAAAAGAAGAAGAAGAAGAAGAAGAAGAAGATGAAGAAGAAGAATAAGAAAAGGTGGAGTAAAAGAAGCAGAGGAAAAGAATGAAGAAGAAGATGAAGGAGAAGAAGAAGAAGATGTAGAAGAAGAAGAAGAAGAAGAAGATGAAGAAAATTGAGATGAAGTAGAAAAACAAGAAGATAAAGGAAAAGAAGAAGAAGAAGAGGAAGAAGATTAGAAAGAAGAAGTAGAAGAAGTAGAAGAAGAAGAAAAGGAAGAAGAAGAAGAACAAATATAATAAGAGGAAGTTAAGGAAGAAGGGGAAGAAGAAGAAGATGATGATGATGAAGAAAAAATAAGAAGAACAAGAGGAAGAAGGAGAAGAAGATGAAGGGGAAGAAGAGATGGATTAGGGATTCACAATTATGGGTTAGGGATTACGGAGAAGAAGAGCAAGAATAATAATAATAATAATAAGAAGAAGAAGTTCAAGAATAATAAGAAGAAGAAGTACAAGAAGAAAAAGGAAGAAGAAGTAGAAGAAGAAGAAAATGAAAAGAAGAAGAAGCAGTAAAAGAAGAAGAATACGATGAAGAATAATAAGAAGCGGATAAGAAGAAGAAGAAGAAGAAGAAAAAAAGTAGAATAAAAAGATGAAGAAGAAGGAGGAGAAGAAGCAAAAGAAAATAAAAAGATGAAGAAGAAGGAGGAGAAGAAGCAAAAGAAGAAGAAGTAGAAGAAGAAGAAGAAGAAGAAGAATAAGAACAAGAAGAAGAGGAGGAAGAAAAAAAGAAGAAGATGAGGAAGAAGAAGAAGAAGAAGTGGAAGAAGAAGACAATGAAGGGGAAGAAAAGATGAGTTAGGGAATAGGGATTGGGGGATAGGGGTTAGGGATTAGGTGTTAAGGATTAAGGATTTGGGATTAGGGATCAAGGATAAGGGATTAGAGTTTATAGATTAGCAATAAAGGATTAGTTTAAAGATTAAGGATAAGGGATTAAATAGTAGGGAATAAGGAACATGTAATAGGGTTTAGAGATTAAGGATTAGGAATTAATGATTAGGGATTAGGGATTATGGATTAAGCGATTAGTTACTAAGAATTGTAGGTTAGGTATTAAGGATTAGGGATTAAAAATTAAGAAATTAAGATTAGGGATTAAGGATTAGAGATTAGTGATTAGGGATTTGGGATTCAGGATTAGAATTAGAGATAAAGATTAGGGATAAGAAGATTAAATTATTATAATTAGGACAAAAGATTTGAGATTACAAATTAAGGTATTAAGGATTAACGATTAGAGATTAGGGATTAGGGATTAAGGATTATGAATTATAGATTAGGGATGAAGGATTATTGATTAAGTTTTAGGGTCTATGGTTTAGGGATTAAGATTACAGAATAGAGATTAGGAATTAAGGATGAATTAGGGATTAGGGTTTGAGGATTAGGGATTAGGGAGGGATCGATTAGGCATTATAGATTAGGGAATAGGGAATAATGATTAAGGATTATGAAGAAGAAATGAAAGAAGAAGAAGAAGAAGAAGGAGAAGAGGACGAGGGGGAAGAAGATAAGGAAGAAGAAGAAGAAGAAGAAGAAGAAGGAGAAGACAAAGAAGAAAAGAAGAAAAGAAGAAGAAGAAGAAGAAAGAAGAAGGAGAAGTAGAAGAAAAAGAAGAAGAAAAAGAAGAAGAAGAAGAAGAAGAAGAACAAGGAGAAGAAGTAGAATAAAAAGATGAAGAAAAAGAAGAAGAAGAAGAACAAGAGGAAGAACAAGAAACAGAACAAGAAGATTAACAGGAGGAAGAAGAAGAGGAATAGGAAGAAGAAGAAGAAGAAGTAGAAGAACAGAAACAAGAAGAATAAGAAAAAAGAAGAAGAAACAGAAGAAGTAGTAGAAGAAGAAGAAGAAGAAAAAGGAGAAAAGGATGAGGGGGAAGCATAAGAAGAAGAAGAAGTATAAGAAAAGATGAATGAGAAGAATAGGAAGTAGAAGAAGAAGAAGAAGATCATAGAGAAGATTAAACAAAAGAAGAAGAAGAAGAGGAGGAGGAGGTGAAAGAAGAAGAAATAGAAAACAAGAAGAAGAAAAAGAAGAAGAAGAAGAAGAAGAGGAAGAAGAACATGAGGAAGATGAAGAAGATGGAGAAGAAGAAAATGAAGAAGAAGAAGATGATGAAGAAGAAGAACCAGAAGTAGAGGAAGCAGAAGAAGAGGAAGAGTAATAATAATAAAAGAAGAAGAACAAAAAGAATAATAGAAGAAGTAAAAGAATAATAGGAAGAAGAAGAAGGAGAAGAAAATACAGAAGTAAAAGAAGAAAAGGAAGAAGAAGTAGTAGGACAAGGAGAAGAAGTAGAAGAAGGAGAGGAACAATAAAAAGAAGTGTTGAAGAAATAGATGTGGAAGGAGAAGAAGAATAAGAGAGAGTAGAAGAATAAGAAAAGGAACAAGAAGAACAAGAAGTATAAGAAGAAGAAGAGGAGGAAGAAGAAGAAGGAAAAGCAGAAGAGGAAGAAGATGTGGAAGAAGAAGAAGATGAAGAGGAAGATGAAGGAGAATAAGACGAAGAAGAGGAAGAAGAACAAGAAGAAGAAGAAGAAGAGGAAGAGGATGTAGAAGAAAAAGAGGTAGAAGAAAAAGAAGTTGTGGGAGAAGAACAAGAAGAAGGAGAAGTAGAAAAATAATAATAAGAAGAAGATGAATAGCAGGGGGAAAAATAAGAAGATGATGATTATGAGGAAGAAATAAAAGAAGACAAAGAAGAAGGGAAAAAGAGAAAGAAGAAGAAGATGAAGGAGAAGTGGAAAAAGAAGGAGAAGTAGAAGAAGAAGGAGAATAAGATGAAGTTCTATAAGAAGGACAAGGAGAGGAGGAAGAGAAGTAGATGAAGAAGAAGAGGAAGAAGAAGAAATAGAAGAACAAGTGGAAGATAAAGAAGAATAGGAAGTAGGAGATGATGAAGATGAGGAACAAGCGGAAGAAGAAGAGGAAGAAGAAGAAGAAGAAGAAGAAGTTGAAGAAGAAGAGGAAAAAGATGAAGAAGAGGTAGAAGAAGTACAAGAAGAGGAAGAAGAAGAAGAGGAGGAAGAACAAGAAGAAGAGGAAGAGGATAAAGAAGAAGAATAAGAATAAGAAGAAGAAGAAGAAGAAAAGGAATAAAAAGAATAAGATGAAGAAGAAGAGGAGGAAGAAGAAGAAGAAGAAGAAGAAGAAAAAATTAGAAGAAGAAGAAGAGGAACATAAAGAAGAAGAAGAAAAAGAAAAGAAGAAGAAGAAGTAGAACAAGAAGAGAGGAAGATGAAGAAGAGGAAGAAGAAGAAGAAGAAGAAGAGGGAGAAGAAGGAGAAGAGAAAGAGGAGTGGAAAAAGAAGAAGAAGATGTAGAAGAAGAAGAAGAAGAAGAGGAAGAGGAAGAAGTAAAAGAAAGGAAGAAAAAAGGAAGAAGCAGAAGAGGAGGAAGAACAAGAGGAAGATGATGATGAAGAAGAAGAATAAGGATAAGAATAAGAATAAGAAGAAAAAATGATGAGGAAGAAGAAGAAGAGAAGAAGAAGAATTAGAAGAAGAAGATGAGGAAGAAAAAGAAGAAAGAAGAAGAAGAAGAAGAATATGAAGATGAAGAAGAGGAAGGAGAAGAAGAAGGGGAACAGAAGAGGAGGAAGAAGAAGATGTTGAAGAAGAAGAAGAGGAAGAAGAAGAAGTGAGAAGGAAGAAGAAGAAGAAAAAGAAGAAGAAGAAGTGGAAGAAACAGAAGAGGAAAAAAACAAAATAATAGAAGAAGAAGAAGAAGAAAAGAGGAGGAAAGAAGAAGAAGAAGAAGAAGAATTAGAAGAAGAGGGAAAAGAAGGGAGGGATTATGGATTAGATTTTTGGGATTAATGATTATGGATTTTTTGTTAAGATTAGGGATTAGGGTTTAGGCGTTAGGATTAGGGATTAAATAGTAGGTATTAAGTAATAAGTAATAGAGGTTAAGGAATTAAGGTTTAGGAATTAGGGATTAAGTATGAAGGGATTAAGGATTAAGGGATTATTACTAACGATTGCAAATTAGGGATTTAAGATTTGGGATTATAGATTATGAAATATGGAGTAGGGATTAAGGTTTAGAGATTAATGATTAGGGATTCAGGATTCAGGATTCAGGATTAAGGATCAGAGTTTAAGGAGTTGTAATTAGAGATTTAGTGATTATAATTAGGACTTAGGATTAAGGATTAGCAATTAAAGATTTGAGATTAGGGATTCCAGATTATGGATTATTTATTAGGGATTTGGGATTAGGTATTAAGGATTAAGATTTAAGGATTAGGATTAGAGATTTGAGATTAGGGATTAAGGATTAGGGATTATGGATTAAGGACATATTAGGAATTAGGGATTAGGGATGAGGGATTAGGCATTCGAAATTTTGAAGGGATGGATTTGGGATTACATAATAGAGATGAGGGAACAAGGAGGGAGGTAATACGAAGTAGGGATTAGGAAATATGGATTAAGGATTATGAAGAAGGAGAAAAGAAGGAGATGAAGAAGAAGAAGAATAAGAACGAGGAGCAGAAGAAGAAGAAGAAGAAGAAAAGGAAGAAAAAGAATAAAACTAATAGAGGATGAAGAAAAAAGAGAGAAGAAGAACATAATGATGATGATGACAACGAAGAGGAAGAAGAAAAAAATGAGGAAAAAGAAAAAGAAGAAGAAGAAGAGGAAGAAGAAGAAGAAAAGAAGAAGAGAAAGAAAAATAAGAAGGAGAAGAAGAAGAAGAAGAAGAAGAAGAAGAAGCAGAAGAAGAAGGATAAGAAAAGAGTTTGAAGATGAAAGAGAAGAAGGTGAAAAAGTTTAAGAAGAAGAAGTTGATGATGAATAAGAGGAAGAGGAAGAGGAAGATTGAAGACAAAAATGAAAAAGAAGAAGAAAAAGTAGAAGAAGAAGAAGAAGAAAAACAAGATGATGGAGGAGGAGGAGGAGAAGAAGAAGAAGAAGATGTAGAGGAAGAAGAAGAGGAAGATGAAGAAGAAGAAGAACAAGAACATGAAGGAAAAAGCGAAGAAAAAGAAGAAGAGGAAAAAGAAGAAGAATAAGAAGAAGAAGAAGAAGAAGAAGAAGAGTAAGGGATGAAAGGACTAATAATTAGGTATTAGAGATTAGGGGTTAGGAATTAAAGGATTAATTATTAAAGATTAGGGATTTAAGATCTGGAATAAGGAGATGGAGGAGGATATGGAGGAGTGGGAGTAGGAGAAGGAGAAGGAGAAAGACAAGGAGAAGCTGATGGAGAAGGAAAAAAAAAGCAGAAAAAAAAGGAGAAGGAGAAAGGCATGGAGAAGGAGAAGGAGAACATGAAGAAGAAGAAGAAGAAGAAAAAGTAAAAGAAGAAGAAGAAGAAGAAGAAATAGAAGAAGAAGAAAAAGAAAAAGAAGAAGAACAAGAACAAGAACAAGAAGAAGACGACAACGAAGAAGAACAGAAGAAGAAGGGGAAGAAGAAAAGGATGAAGAAGAAGAAGAAAAGAAGAAATAGGAGAAAAAGAAGAAGAAGAAAGGGAAGAAGGGGAAGAACAAGAAGTGGAGGAAGAAGAAGTAGTAATAATAGAAAAAGAAGAAGAAAAAGATGATGAAGATTAAGAATAAGAAGCAGGAGAAAAGCAAAAAAAAGAAAAAAGAAGTTGAAGTGGAAGAAGGAGAAGAAGAACAAGATGAATAAGAAGAAGATGAAGAAGAAGAAGAGAAAGAAGAAGAAGATGTAGATGTGGAAGAAGAGTAAGAAGAAGAAGAAGAGGAAGGAGAGGAAGAAGAAAAAAAGAAAGAAGAAAAGGAAGAAGAAGAAGAAGAAGAAGATGAAGAAGAGGAAGAAGAGATGAATTAGTGATTAACGGTTAAGGATTAGGGATGAAGGATTATGATGGAAGGGATTAGGGATTAAGGATTATGATGGAAAGGATTAGGGATTATGTGTTAGGGATTAAAGATTAAGGTTTATGGATTAGTAATTAAGGATTATGGTATAGGGATTAAAGTGTTGGGATTAAGTAATAAGTGATAAGGATTTGGTAGTAAGGATTAGGAATTAGAGATTAAGGATTAAGGCTTTAATGATTAGGGATTAGAGATTAATGATTAAGGGATTAATTATTAATGACTACCAATTAAGGATTTAGGATTAGTGATTAGGGATTCGAGATTCAAGATTAGGAATTAAAGATTGAGGATTGGGGAATATAGATTAAGTGATTATAATTAAGATTAGGGTTTATAAATTAGGGAATTAAGATCCAAAATTATGGATTTTAAATTAGGGATTAGGGATTAGGTGTTAAGGATTAAGTTTTAGGGATTTGAGATTAGGGATTAGAGATTAGAGATTAGAGATTAAGAATTAGGGATTATGAATTAAGGATTGATTAAGAATTAGGGATAAGGGATTGTGGATTAGGGATTAGGGACTAGGGATTAGGGATTTAAGATTAGGATGTGATTGATTAAGGATTACATATTTCGAGATGAGGGAGAAGGGAGGGAGGTATTATAGAGTAGGGATTAGGAAATATGGATTAAGGATTACGAAGAAGAAGGAGAAGAAGAAGATGATGAAGAAGAGAAAGAAGACAAACAAGTAGAAGAACAAGAAGAACAAGAAGAAAAGGAAGAAAAAGAATAAAAAGAGGTTGAAAAAGGAGGAGAAGAAGGAGAAGAAGAGGAAGATGGTGATGATGAAGAAGAAGAAGAAAAAAAAGAGGAAAAAGAAGAAGAGTAAGAAGAAGAGATTAGGGATTAAGAATTAAGGGATTAATTGATAAAGATCAAGGATTAAAGATTAGGGATTTAAGATTTGAAATTAAGGAACTTGGAGTAAGGATTAGGGATTAGGGATTAAAGATTATAGATACAGGATTCATTATTACAAATTAAAGATTAAGGATTATAGGTTAACAAATTAAGATTTGCATTAGAGATTAAGAATTATGGATTAGTGATTAAGGATTAGGGATTTGAGATTAGAGATTAGGGATTAGGGACTATTGATTATAAATTAATGATTAGGTACTAGGGTTAGGTGTTAGGGAATACACGTAAGAGATTAAACATTAACGATTAGAAATTAGGGATGGACTAGCAAAAAAGAACTAAGGATTAGGCATTCAGGATTAAGGATAAGGAAGAAGGAAGAAGGAAGAAGGAAGAAAGATGGAAGAAAGAAGAAGAAAAAGAAGATGACAAAGAAAAGAAAGAAGAAGGAGAAGAAGAAGAAGAGGAAGAACATGAAGAATATAGAAGGAAGAATGATGAAGGGAAACAGAATGAAGAAGGAAGAAGGAAGTACAAAAAATAAAGAGGAAAGAAGAAAGAAAATAGTAGGAAGAAAGAAGAAGAAGAAGAAGAAGAAGAAGAAGAAGAAGAAGAAATAGAAGGAGAAGGACAAGGAGAAGTAAGATGAGGAGAAGGAGGAGGAGAAAAAGAAGGAGAAAGTGAAGGAGAAGGAGGAGTAGAAAGAGAAGGAGAAGAAGGAGAAGGAGAAAGAGAAAGACAAAGGAAAGGAGAAGGAGAAGAAGGAGAAAAAGAGGATGAAGAAGACGAGGAGGAGGAGGAGGAAGAAGAAGAAGAAAAACAAAACAAAGAAGAAGAAATAAAGGAAGAAGAAGAAGAAGAAGAAGAAGAAGAAGAGGAAGAAGTAGAAGAAGTGGAAGAAGAAGAGGAAGAAGAAGAACAACAAAAAAAGAAGAGAGAGAAGAAGAAAAAGAAGAAGAGGAAGAAGAAGAAGAAGTGGAAGAAGATGAAGAAGAAGAGGAAGACGAAGAAGAAGAAGAAGAAGAAGAGGAAGAGGAAGATGGAGAAGAAGATGATGAAGAAGAAGAAGAGGAAGATGAAGAAGAAGAGGAAGAAGAAGAAGTAGAAGAAAAGGAAGAGGAAGAAGAAGAAGTAGAGGAAGAAGACGAAGAAGAAGAGAAGAGGAAGATGAAGAAGAAGTAATAGAAGAGGAAGAAGAAGTGAAAAAAAAAGAAGAGGCAAAAGAAGATGAAGATGAGGAAGAAGAAGAAGAAAAAGAGAAGAAAAGGAAGAGGATGAAGAAGAAGAAGAAGGAGAAGGAGAAGAAGAAGAAGAAGAAGAAGAAGTGGAGGAAATAAAAGAATAACAATAAGAAGAAGAAAAAGAGGAAGGAGGACAAGAAGAAAAAGGAGAAAAGGATGAAGGAGAAGAAAAAGAAGAAGAAGAAGTAGAAGAAGATGATGAAGGAGAAGAAGAGGAAGAAGGAGAAGAACAGGAAAAAGAAGAGAAAAAATTGAACAAGAAGAAGAAGAGTAAAAAAAGAAGAACAACAGGAAGAAGAATCACAAAAAGAAGAAGAGAAGAAGTAGAAGAAGAGGAAAAAGAAGGAGAAGAAGACGAAGAAGGAGAAGAAGAAAAGGAAGAAGAAGGAGAAGGAAAAGGAGGACTTGGAGATGGAGGAGAAGGAGATGGAGAATGAGAAGGAGTAGGAGAAAAAGAAGGATAGGGAGAAGGAGACAAAGAAGTAAAGGGAGAAGGAGAAGGAAAAGGAGATGGGGAAGGAGAAGGAGAAGGAGGGGGAAAAGAAGAAGAAGAAGAAGAAGAAGAAGAAGAAGAAGTAGTAAAAAAAGAAAAAGAAGTAAAAGAAGAAGAAGAAGAAGAAGAAGAAACAGAAGAAGAAGAAGTAGAAAAAAAAGAAGAAGAAAAAGAAGAAGAATAAGGAGAAGAAGAAGAGGGAGAAGAACAATAAGAAAAGAAGAAGGAGAAAAAGAAGCAGAAGAAAAGGATGAAGAAGAAGAAGAAGGAGAAGAAGATAGGGAAGAAGAAGAAGGAGAAGAAGATGATGAAGAAGAAGAAGAAGAAGAAGAAGACAAAAGAGTTGAAAAAGAGAAAAAAGAAAAAGAAGAAGAAAAGAACAAGAAGAAGATGAAGAAGGAGAGGAAGAAGATTAGGTAGAAGACAAAGAAGAAGAAGAAGAAGAAAAAGAAGAATAAGAGGAAGATGAGGAAGAAGAGGAAGAAGAAGAAGAAGATGAGGAAGAGGAACAAGAAGAACAAAAGGAAGAAGAAGAAGATGAAGGGGAAGAAGAGATGGGTTAGGGATTCACGATTAGGGGTTAGGGATTAGGGAGAAGAAGAACAACAAGAGGAATAAGATGAGGAAGAAGAAGAAGTTGAAAATGAAGGAGAATAAGAGTAAGTAGAGGAAGAAGAGGAAGAGGAACAAGAAGAAGAAGAAGAGGAAGAAGAAGAAGAAGAAGAAAATGAGAGAGAAGAAGAAGCAGTAGAAGAAGTAGAAGATGACGAAGAAGAATATGAAGAGAAATGAGAAGAAGAAGAAGAAGAAGAGGAAGAAGAAGAAGAAGAAGCAGAAGAAGAACAGGAA
>JAIUJO010000534.1:475000-487500 GCA_023846275.1 Vanilla planifolia
CAAGAGAAAGAGGAGGAAGAAGAGGAAGAAGAGGAACAAAGCAAAGAAGAAGAAATAAAAGAAGAAGAAGAAGTAGTAGAAGAAGAAGAAGAAGTTGAAGAAGTAGGAGTAGAACAAGTGGAAGAAGAGGAGGAATAAGAAGAAAAAGAAAAGAATAAGAAAAAGAAGAAAAAGAAAAAGAGGAAGAAGAAGAAGAAGTGGAAGTTGATGAAAAAGAATAAGAAGATGAAGAAGAGGAGGACGAAGAATTTGAAGAAGAAGAAAAAGTAGAAGAGGAAGAAGAACAAGAAGAAGAAGGGGAAGAAGAAGAAGTAGATGAAGAAGAAGAAGAAAAAGAAAAAGAAGAGGAAGAAGAAGAGGAAGAGGAAGAGGAAGAGGAAGAAGAAGTGGAAGAAGAGGAAGAAAAAGTTGATGAAGTGGAAGAGGAATAAGAAAAGAGAAGAAGAGGAAAAGGAAGAAGATGAAGAAGAAGAAAAAGAAGGAGAAGGAGAATAAGAAATAGAAGAGGATGAAGAAGTAGAAGAAGAAGAAGAAGAAGAAGAAGAAGTGGAAGAACAAGAAATAGAAGAGGAAGAAGAATAGGAGGCAGAAGAAGAAGAAAAAGAAGAAGTAGAAGAAGAAGAAGAGGAAGAAGAAGAGGAACAAAAACAATGACAATAATAAGAAGAAAAAGGCAAAGGAGAAGAATAAGAAAAATGAACAAATAATGAAGGACAAGAAGAAGAAGAAGGTGAAGTAGAAGTAGAAGATGAAAGAGAGGAAGAGGAAGAAGAAGAGGAAGAGGAAAAAGAAAAGCAAAAATTGAACAAAAAGTAGAAGTCCAAAAAAAAAGGAAGAAGAAGAAGAAGAAGATTCACAAAAAGAAGAAGAGAAGAAGTAGAAGAAGAAGAGAAAGAAGAAGGAGAAGACAAAGGTGGAGAAGAAGAAGGAGAAGGAGGAGGACTTCGAGAAGGAGGAGGAGATGCAAAATGAGGAGGAAAAGGAGAAGGAGAAGGATAAGGAGGAGGAGATAGAGAAGTAAAAGGAGAAAAGAGAAGGAAAAGAACATGCATAAGGAGAAAGAGATGGAGGAGGAGAATAGGAAGAAGAAAAAGAAGTTGCAGAAGAAGAAGTAGAAGAAAAAGAAGAAGAAGATGAAGGAGAAGAAGAAATAGAAGAAGAAGATGATGATGATGAAGAGGGTGTAGAAGAATAAGAAAAGAAGAAGAAGGAGAAAAAGAAGCCGAAGAAATGGATGGAGAAGGAGAGGAGAAGAAGAAGAACACGAACAAGAAAATGGAGATGAAGAAGAAAAGCAAGAAGAAGAAGATGAAAAGAAGAAGACGAAGAAGAAGAAGAAGAAGAGGAAGAAGATTAGGAAGAAGAAGAAGAAAAAGAGAAAAGGAAGAAGAAAAAGAACAAAAAGAATAAGAGGAAGATGAGGAAGAAGAGGAAGAAGAAGAAGAAGAAGAAGAAGATGTGGAAGAAGAACAAGAAGAATAAGAGGAAGAAGAAGAAGATGATGATGGGAAAGAAGAGATTGAATAGGGATTCACAATTAGAGGTTAGGGATTTGGGAGAAGAAGAATAAGATGATGAAGAAGAAGAAGAAGTTGAAGAAGAAGGAGAAGAAGAAGAAGTAGTAGAAGAAGATAAAGAAGAAGAAGAAGAGGAAGAAAAGGAGGAAGAAGAAGAAGCAGTAGAAGAAGTAGAAGACGATGAAGAAGAATAAGAAGAGGAATAAGAAGAAGAAGAAGAGGAAGAAGAAAGAAGAAGAAGAAGAAGAACACGAAGAAGAAGAAGATGAAGAAGAAGAAGAAGAAGAGGAAGAGGAAGAGGAAAAAGAACTAGATGAAGAAGAGAAAGATGAGGAAGAGGAAGAAAAATGAAGAAGATGATGAGAAAGAAGAAGAAGAAGAGGAAGAAAAAGAAAAAGAGGAAGAAAAGTTGGATTTGGGATTAAGGATTAAGGGTTAAGGATTAGGGATTAGGTGTTAGGGATTAAGGATTAGGGATTTGTGATTAAGGATAAGAGATTAGAGATTATGAATTAGCAATTAAGGATTAGTGTTTAGAAATTAAGGATTAGTGTTTAGAAATTAAGGATAAGGGATTAAAGAGTATGGATTATGGAATAAATAATAGGGATTAGGGATTAAGGATTATGGATTAATGATTTGAGATTAGGGGTTATGGATTATGGGATTAGTTATAAAGAATTGCAAGTTAGGCATTAAGGATTAAGGATTTCAAATTAGAAAATTTTGATTATGGATTAAGGATTAGGAATAAGAAATGAGGATTAAAGATAAGAGATTAAGTGATTATAATTAGGATAAAAGATTAGAGATTATTGATAAAGGATTAAGGATTGAAGATTATAGATTAAGAATTAAGGATTAAGGATAAGGATTATGTACTACAGATTAGGGATTAAGGATTAGTGATTAAGTATTAGGGATTAGGGCTTATGGATTAGAGATTATGAATTTGAGATTATGGATTAAGGATTAGGACTTATTGATTCAAGATGGATTGGGGATTAGGGTTTGAGGATTAGGAATTAGGGAGGGATCGATTAGGCACTATAGATTGGGGATTCGAGACTAAGGAAGAAGGATTACGAAGAAGAACAGGATGAAGAAGACGAAGAAGAAGAAGAAGAAGAAGAAGAAGAATAAAAAGAAGAAGAAGTGGAAGAGGAAGAAGATGAAGAAGTAGTAGAAGAAGAAGATGAAGAAGGAGAAGAAGAAGAAGAAGAAGAAGAAGAGAAAGGAAAATGAACTAGGGAAGAAGAAGAAGAAGAAGAAGAAGAAGAAGAATAAGAAGAAGAAAAAGAAGAAGAAGAAGAAGAACAAGAAGAAGAAGAGGAAGAAGGAGAAGAGGATGAAGGAGAAGCAGAATAAGAAGTAAAATAAGAAGGAGAAAACCATGGAGAAGATTGTTTAGGAGAAGAAGAAGAAGAAGAAGAGAAATTAGTTGAAGAAGAAGATGACAAAGAAAAGAACAAGAAGAAATATTAGAAGAAGAAGAAAAAGAAGAACAAAAGGAAGAAGAAGTAGAAGAAGAAGAAGAGGAAGAAGGAAAGAAGTAGAAGAACACGAGGAACAATAAGAAGAAGTTGAAGAAAATGATGTGGAAGGAGATGAAGAAGAAGTAGGAGGAAAATAACAAGAGAAGGAAGAAGAAGAAGAAGTAGAAGAACAAGAAGTAGAAGAAGAAGAAGAAGAGGAAGAAGAAGGAGAAGTAGAAGAGAAAGAAGACATGAAAGAAGAAGGAGAAGAAGAAGAAGAAGAAGGAGAAGTAGAAGAAGAAGAGGAGGAGGAAGAAGAAGAAGAAGAATAAGAAGTAGAAGCAGAAGAAGAAGAACAAGTAAATGAAAAAGAGGAAGAATAAGAAGAAGAAGGAGAAGGAGAAGGAGAAGAAGAAGAAGAAGAACAAAAATAAGAAGAAGAAGACAAAGTAGAGGTGGAAGAAAAAGAAGAAGATGACGAGGAAGAAGTAAAGGAAGAAGAAGAACAACAAGAAGAAGAGGAAAAAGAAGAGGATGAACTAGAAGAGAAAGAAGAAGAAGAAGAAGAACAACAAGAATAATAAGAAGTATAAGAAGAAAAAGAAGAAGAGGAAGAAGAAGAAGATGAGCAAGAGGAGCAGGAAGAAGAAATATAAGAACAAGATGATGATAAGGAAGAATAGGAAGAAGAACATGAAGAAGATGCAAAAGAAGTAGAAGAAGTGGAAGAACAAGAAGAGGAGGAAGAGCAAGTAAAAGAGGAAAAAAATGAAGAAGAAGAACAAGAATAAGAAGAAGAAATTGAAGAGGAAGAAGAAGAAGAAGAAGAAGAAGACAATGTAGATGAAGAAGAATAAAAAGAACAAGAAGAAGAAGAGGAAGAAGATAGAGAAGATGAATAATTAGAAGAAGAAGAAGAAGAAAAGGAAGAAAGAGAAGAAGAAGAAGAAAAAGAAGAAGAAGAAGTAGTAGAAGAAGTGGAAGAGGAAGTTGAAGAAGAGAAAGGAGAAGATGAAGAAAAGCAGAAGAAGAAGGAGAAGAGAAAGAGGAGGAAGAAGCAGTAGATGATCAAGAAGAGGAAGAAGAAGAGGAGGAAGAAGCAAAAGAAAAGGAAGAAGAACAAGAAGGAAAGGAACAAGATGAAGAAGAAGAAGAAGAAGAGGAAGAAGAGGAAAATAAAGAAAAAGAAGTTGTAGAAGAAGAGAAATAAAAAGAAGGAAAAGAAGTGGAAGAAGACGAAGAAGAAGAAGATCATTTAGAAGAAGAAGAAAGAAGAAGAAGAAGAAGAAAGAAGAAGAAGAAGAAGAACAAAAGAAGAAGAAGAAGAAGAAGAAGGATAAGAAGAAGAAGAAGGGGAAGTAGAAGTGGAAGTAGAAGAATAAGAGGAAGGAGAAGAAAAAGAACTAGAAGATTGAGAAGTGGAAAGAGAAAAAGAAGAAGAAAGAGAAGGGAAAGAGGTGCACTAAGAGGAAGAAGAAATAATAGATGATGAAGTGAAAGAGGAGGAGGAGGAGGGGAAGAAGAAGAAGAAGAAGAAGAAGAGAAAGAAGAAGAAGAAGAAGAAGAAGAAGAAGAGAAGAAGAAGAAGAGGAAGAAGAAGAAAAATATAGATGAAGAAGAAGAATAAGATGTGGAAGAAAAGGAAGAAGAGGAAGAAGAAGAAGAAGAAGATGAGAAAGAATAAGAAGAAGAAGAGGAAGAATAATAATAATAATAAGAAGAAGAAGAGGAAGAATAATAATAATAATAAGAAGTGGAGGAAGAAGAAGAAGAAAAAGGGGGATAGGAAGAATAAAAATAGTAAAAATAATAATAATAGTAATAATAATAATAATAATAATAAGTAGAAGAAGAAGATGAAGAAGAAGGAGAAAAAGAAGGAAAATAAGAAGAAGAGGAAGAGGAAGAGGAAGAACAAATAAGAAAGAAGAAAAAGGAAAGAAGTAGGGAGATAGAAGAAGGAAGAAGGTAGAAGGAAGAAGGTAGGAAGAATCAATGGGGTAGAAAGACGATGAAAGAAGATGAAAGAAGTATATGGAAAGTAGAAAGAAGAAAGAAGAAAGAAGAAAGAAGAAGAAGAAGAAGAAAAAGAAGGAGTAGGAGAAGGAGGAGGACGTGGAGAAGGAGTGGGAGAAGGAGAAGGAGAAAAAGAAAGAGAAGGAGATGGAGAAGGAAAAAAGAAGGAGAAGGAGATGGAAAAGGAGAACGAAAGGGAGAAAGGCAAGGAAAAGGAGAAGGAGGAGTAGGAGAAGAAGAAAATGAAGAAGAAGTTGAAGAAGTAGAAGAAGAAATAGAAGAAGAAGAAGAAGAAGAAGAGGAAGACGAGGAAGATTAAGGGGATGAAGAAGAACAAGAAAAGAAGAAAAAGGAGAAGAAGAAGAAGAAGAAGAAGAAGAAGAAAGGTAACAAGAAGAAGAATTAGAAGAAGAAGAAGACGACGACGAAGAAGAAGAAGATGATGATGATGATAATGATGAAGAAGAAGAAGTAGAAGAAGAAGAAGAAGAAGAAGAAAAATAAAAGAAACAGATGATGTTGAAGTAGAAGAAGAAGAGAAAGAAGAAAAATGACAATATGAAGAATAGGAAGATGAGGAAGAAGAGGATGAGGTAGAAGGAGAAGATAAGGAAGAAGAAGAAGAGGAAGAAGAGGTAGAAGAAGAAAAAGAAGAAGAAGAAGATGAAGAAGAAGAAGAAGTAGAAGAAGAAGAGGAAGAAGAGATGGATTAGGGATTAGAGATTAGGGATTAGGGGTTAAGAATTAGGGATTAGAGACTAAGGAGTGAGGGATTATGGATTAGATTTTAGGGATTAAGGATTAAAGATTATGGTTTTTGTAGTGGACATTAGTGATTAGGGTTTAAGGATTAAGGATTAAAGAGTGGGGATTAATTAATGAGTAGTAGGGATTAATGAATAAGGATTAGGAATTGGGGAATAAGTATGAAGGGTTTAAGGATTAAGGATTAAGGAATTAATTACTAATGAATGCAAAAATAGGGATTTAGGATTTGGGAATATGGATTACGAAATAAGGAGTAGTGATTAAAGATTATAGATTAGTGATTAGGAATTTAGGATTCAGGATTATTGATTAAAGTTTAAAGAGCAAGGATTAGAGATTAGGGTTTAAGGATTTAGGATTAGGGATTTAAGATTATGGATTATAGATTAGGGATTAGGTATTAAGGATTATGGTTTAAGGATTAGAGATCAGAGATTAGAGATTAGAGATTAAGGATTAGGGATTATAGATTAAGGACATATTAGGAATTAGGGATTAGGGATTAGGGATGAGAGTTTAGGGATTGGAGATTTGGAAGGGATTGTTTTGGGATTACATATTTAGGGATGAGGGAACAGGGAGGGAGGTATTATGAAGTACGGATTAGGAAATATGGATTAAGGATTACAAAGAAGAAAGAGAAGAAGAAGAAGATGAAGAAGAAGAAGATGAAGAACAAGGAGAGGAAGAAGAAGTAGAACAAGAAGAAGAAATGGAAGAAAAGAATATGAACAAGAAGAGGATGAACAAAAAAGAGAAGAAGAAGAAGTAGAAGTTGATGATGACAAAGAAGAGGAAGGAGAAGAAGAAGACAAAGAAGAAGTAGAAGAAGGAGAAGGAGAAGAGTAAGAAGAAGAAGAAGGTGAAGAAGCTTATGAAGAAGAAATAGATGATGATCATGATGAAGAATAAAAAGAAGAGGCCAAAGAAATAGAAGAAGAGGAAAAAGTGGAAGATGATGACGAAATGGAAGAAGAACAAGAAAAAGAGAGGTTGAAAAAGATGAAGAAGAAGTAGAAGAAGAAGAATAAGATGTAGATGAAGGAGAAATAGAAGAAGAAGAATATGACGATGAAGAAGATCAAGTAGGAAGAGGAGAAGAAGAAGAAGAAGAAGAAGCATAAAAAGAATAAGCAGAGGAAGAAGAAGAGGAGGAAGAAGAACAAGAACAAGAACAATAAGTAAACAAAGAAGAAAAAGAAGAGAAAAAAGAAGAAGATTAAGAAGAACAAGAAGAAGAGCTTAGGGATTAAAGGATTAATAATTAAGAATTAGAGATTGTGGATTAAGAATTAAAGGATTAATTATTAAAGATTAGGGATTTAAGATTAGGAATTAAGAACTATGATGTAAGGATTAGGAATTACAAATTAGAGATTAGAGGGTACGGATGTAGCATTTAATATTAGAGATTAAGGATTTTAGATTAAGGAATTAAGATTAGCATTAGTAATTAGGGATTAAAGATTAAGGGATAGGATTAATGATTAAGGATTAGGCATTAGGGCTTAGGAATTAAGGATTATGGACTATAGATCAAAGATTAAAGATTAAGTATTAGCGATTAGAGTTTTGGAACAAGAGATTAGGGATTAAATATTAAAGATTAGGGAAGGAAGAAAGAAGAATAAAGAAGAAAGAAGAATGAAGAAGGTAGAAAAGAGAAAGAAGAAAGAAGAAGAAGAAAAAGAAGAAGGAGAAGGAAAAGGAGAAGGAGGAGGACATGGAGCAGGTGTGGGAGAAAGAGAAGGTGAAGGAGATGGAGAAAGAGAAGAAGAAGGAGATGCAGAACAAAAAAAGGAGAAAGAGAAGAAGAAGCAGAAAGACATGGAGAAGGAGAAGGAGAAGCAGAAGGACAAGGAGAACTTGAAGAAGAAGAAGAGTAATAAGTAGTAGTAGTAAAAGAAGAAATAAAAGAAGAAGAAGAAGACAAAGAAGAACAAGAAGAAGAAGGGGAAGAAGAAGAGGATGAAGAAGAACAAGAAAAGAAGAAAAAGGAGAAAAAGAAAAAGAAAAAGGGGAAGAAGAAGAAGAAGAGGAAGAAGTAGTAGTAGAAGAAGAAGAACAACAAAAATAAGAAGAAGAAGAAAAAGAAGAAAAAGAAGAATAAGAAGAAGAGGAAGAAGAAGAAGCAAAAAAGGAAAAAAAGAAGTTGAAGAGGAAGATGAAGAAGAACAAGAAGAATTGGAAGGTAAAGAAGAAGAAGAAGATGTTGACGAAGTAGAAGAAGAAGAAGAGGAAGGATAAGAAGAAGAAAAAAAGAAAGAAGAAGAGGAAGAAGAAGAAGAAGAAGATGAAGAAGAGATGAATTAGTGATTAGGGGTTAAGAATTAGGGATTAAGGATTATGGTAGAAGGGATTAGGGGTTAAGTGTTAGGGATTAAGAATTAAGGATTATGGACTAGTAATTAAGGATTAAGGTATAAGGATTAATAATTAGGAATTAAAGAGTTGAGATTAATTAATAAGTGAAAGGGATTAGGAAATTTGGATTATGAATTCGGGAATAAGGATGAAGGGATTAATGATTAGCGATTAGAGATTAAAGATTAAGGATTAAGGATTTAGGATTAAAGATTAGTGAATGGGGATTCGGGATTCAAGATTAAGGATTAGAGATTAATTATTAGGGACTAGAGATTAAGTGATGAAGGAAAAGGGAGGGAGGTACTATGGAGTATGGATTACGAAATAGGGATTAAGGATTATGATGAAGAAGGAGAAGAAGAAGAAGATGAAGAAGAGGAAGGAGAAGAACAAGGAGAAGAAGGAGAAGAAGAAGAAGAAGATGACGAAAAGGAGTAAAAAGAATAAGAGGTTGAAGAAGAAGATGGAGGAGGAGAAGAAGTAGAAGTGGAAGATGGTGAAGACAAGGAAGTAGAAGAATAAAATGAGGAAGAAGAAAAACAAGAAGAAGAAGAAGAAAAAGAATAAGAAGAAGAAGAAAAAGAAGAAGAAGAGGAAGAAGAAGAACAAGAAGATGAAGGAGATAATGAAGAACGAATAGATGAAGTCGAAGAAGAAGGAGAAGGAGAAGAGTAAGAAGAAGAAGAAGAAAAAGGTGTCAAAGTTTAAGTAATAGAAGAAGAAGGAGAAGGAGAAGAAGAAGATGATGATGATGATGAAGAAGAAGAAAAAGAAAAAGATGAAGCAAAAAAAGAAAAAGAAGAAGAAAAAGCAGAGGATGAAGAATAAAAAGAAGAAAAATAAAAATAAGAAGAAAAGAGGAAGAGGAAGAAGAAGAAGAAGATGATGATGATGATAAAGAAATAAAAGAAGGAGACAGAGGAGGAAGAGAATAAGAAGAAGAAGAAAAAGAAGAAATAAAAAAGAATGATGAAGAAAAAGAAGAAGAAGAATTAGAAGAACAAGTAGAGGAAGAAGAAGAGGAAGAGGAAAAGGGAAAGGATGAAGAAGAAGAAGAAGAACAAAAAGAAATAGAAGAAGAAGAGGAAGAAAAAGAGGAAAAAGAAGAAGAGTAAGAAGAAGAAGAAGATATTAGGGATGAAGGGATTAATGATTAAGGATAAAAGATTAGGGATTAAGAATTAAGGAATTAATTATTAAAGATAAAGGATTAGAGATCAGGGATTTAAGATTTGAAATTAGAGATGAGGGAGTAAGGCTTTGGGATTAGGGATTAAAGATTAGGGATTGCTGATACAAGATTCAGGATTTGAGACTAGAGATTAAGGATTATAGATTAAGATATTAATATTAACGTTAGAGATTAAGGATTAAAGATTAAGGATTAGGGATTAGTGATTAAGGATTAAGGATTAGTGATTAGAGATTAGAGATTAGGGATTAGGGACAATGGATTATAGATTAAAGATTCGGGACAAGGGATTCGGTGTTAGAGATTAGAGGTTAGGGATTAAAGATTAAGGATTAAAGATTAGGGATGGATTAGAAAATAAGGATTAAGGATTAGACATGTAGGATTAAAGATTAGGAAAAAGGATGAAGGAAGAAAGAAAAAGAAGAAGAAGAAGATGACGATGAAGAGGAAAAAGAAGAACAAGAAGAAGAAGAAGAGAAAGAGGAAGAAGAAGAAGAAGGATAAAGAAGAAGGAAGAAGGATGCTGGAAGAAGAATGAATAAAGCGGAAGAAAGAAAGAAAAAAAAGAAAAGAAGAAAGAAAAAAGAAGGAAGAAGGAAGAAGAAGAAGAAGAAGAAGAAGTGGAAGAGGAAGAAGAAGAAGAAGAATAAAGATGAAGCAAGAAGGATGAAGGAAGAAGGAACAAAGAAGGAAGAAGGATGAAGGAAGAAGAAAGAATAAAGAGGAAAGAAGAAAGAAATAAGAGGAAAGAAGAAAGAAAAAAGAAGTAAGGAGGAAGAAGAAGAAGAAGAAGAAGGAGAAAGACAAGGAGTAGCAGGACCAAGAGAAGGAGAAAGAGAAGGAGAACGAGAAGGGGAAGGAGTAGAAGAATCAGAAGGAGAAGGAGGAGAAGGAGAAGGAGAAGGAGAAAGAGAAAGAAAAGGAGGAGAAGGAGTAGAAGAAGACGAAGAAGAAAAGAAGAGGAAGAAAAAGAAGAAGAACAAAGGTAAGAAGAAGAAATAGAAGAAGAAGGAGAAGAAAAAGAAGAAGAAGAAGAAGAAGTAGAAGAACTGAAAGAAGAAGAGGATTAAGAAGAACAATAAAACAAGAAGGAGAAGAAGAGAAAAAAGAAGGGGAAGAAGAAGAAGTGGAAGACGACGAAGAAGAAGAAGAAGAAGAAGTAAAAAAAGTAATAATGGAAGAAGAAGAAGAAGAAGAAGAGAAAAAAGGAGAAGAAGATGAAGAAGAAGAAGAAGAAAAAGAAGTAGAAGAAGAAGAAGAAGAAGAAGAAGAAGAGGAAGAAGAAGTAGAGGAAAAAGAACCAGAAGAAGAAGAGGAAGAAGTAAAAAAAAAAGAAGAGAAAAAAGAAGATGAAGAGGAGGAAGAAGAATTAAAAGAGAAGAAGAGGAGGACGAAGAAGAAGAAAAAGAAGAGGAAGAAGAAGAAGAAGAAGAAGTAGAAGAAGAAGAAGAAGAAGAAGAGAAGGAAGAGAAAGAAGAAGAAGAAGGAGAAGAAGAAGTACAAGAAGAGGAAGAAGAAGAAGAAGAAGAAGAGGAAGATGAAAAGGAAAAGGAAAAAGTAGAAGAAGATGAAGAGGACGATGAAGAAGAATATAGAACAGAACAAGAAGTAGAAGGGAAGAAAAGATGATGAAGAAGAAAAAGAGGAAGGAGATGATGATGATGATGATGAAGAAATAGAAGAAGAAGAAGAAGAAGAAGAAGAAGAAGAAGAAATTGAAAAGGAAGATGATGAAGTCGAAGAACAAGAAGAAGAAGAAGAACAAGTAGAGGAAGAAGAAGAGAAAGAAGAAAAGGAAAAAGAAAAAAGAAGAAGATGAAGAACAAGAAGGAAAAGAAGATGAATAAGAAGAAGAGAATAAAGAAGAAGACTAAGAAGAAGAAGAAGAAGACATTAAGGATAAAAGGATTAATGATTAGAGATAAAAGAGTAAGAATTAAGAACTAAAGGACTAATTATTAAGTATTAGGGATTAAAGATTAGGGATTTAAGATTTTAAATTAGTGATTAGGGGTTAAGGATTAGGGGGTAAGATTATGGTTGAAGGCATTATGGATTAAGAGTTAGGGATTAAGGATTATGGATTTGTAATTAAAGATTAAGATATCAAGATTAAGGATTAGGGATTATGTATTAGGGATTATAGAGTAGAGATTAAGTAATAAATGACAAGGATTAGGGATCAAGGATAAGGAATTAGGGATTAGGAATCAAAAATTAAGGATAAGGGATTTAAGTCTAAAGATTTGTGAATATAAATTCAGGATTCAAGATTTGGGACAAGAAGATGAAGAAGAGGAGGAAGAAGAACAAGGAGAAGAAAAGGAAGAAAAAGAAAAAGAGGTTGAAGGAGGAGGAGTAGAAGAAGAAGAAGAAGAAGAGGAAGATGGCGAAGAAGAGGAAGAAGAAGAGAAGAAGAAAATGATGAAGAAGAAAAAGAAGAGAAGAAGAATATAAGTAAAAAAAGAAAAAGATGAAGAAGGGCAAGAAGAAGATGATGATGATGATGAAGATGAAGAAAAAGGAGTAGATGAAGTCGAAGATGAAGGAGAAGGAGAAGAGTAAGAGGAAGAAGAAGAAGGAGGGGAAGAAGAAAAAGAAGAAGAAGAAGGAGAAAGACAAGGACAAGCAGGACGAGGAGAAGGAGGAGGAAGAGGAGGAGAAGTAGAAGGAGAACGAGAAGGGGAAGGAGTAGAAAAAAGAGAAGGAGAAGGAGGAGAAGGAGAAAGAGAAAGACAAAGGAAAGGAGAAGGGGAAGAAGGAGGAGGAGAAGAAGAAGAAGAAGATGATGAAGAAGAAGAACAAAGGCAAGAAGAAGAACTAGAAGTAAAAGAAGAAGAAGACTTTAGAACTAGAAGAAGAAGAAGATGTACAAGTAGAAGAAGAACTAGAAGAAGAAGAGGAATAACAACAAGAAAAGAAGAAGGAGAAGAAGAAAATAAGAAGAGGAAGAAGAAGAAGAAGTGTGAGAAGATGAAGAAGTGGAAGAAGATCAAGAACAAGAGGAAGACAAAGAAGAAGATGAAGAAGAAAAAGTAATAGAGGAAGAAGAAGATTAAGA
Source organism: Vanilla planifolia (assembly GCA_023846275.1). Lineage (NCBI taxonomy): Eukaryota > Viridiplantae > Streptophyta > Magnoliopsida > Asparagales > Orchidaceae > Vanilla > Vanilla planifolia. The sequence goes on from JAIUJO010000534.1 coordinate 487,400, forward strand.
AAAAGCAGGAGAGGAAGAAGAACAAGAAGAAGAAGCAGAAGTTGAACAACATGAAGAAGAAGAAGATGAAGAAGAAGAAAAGAAGAAGTAGAAGAAGAAGA
>JAIUJO010000534.1:490000-497500 GCA_023846275.1 Vanilla planifolia
AGAAGAGGGAGAAGAAGCAAAAGAAGGAGAAGAAGGAGGAGAAGAAGAAATAGTAGAACAAGAAGAATAAGCTGAAGTAAAAGAAGAAGAAGAAGAAGAAGAAGAAGAAGAAGAAGTAGGAGAAGATGATATAGTCGAAGAAGAAGCAATAGAGGAAGAAGAAGAACAAGAGGAAGAAGGGGAGGAGGAAGAAGTAGTAGAAGATGAAGAAGTAGAAGTGGAAGAATTAGAAGACGACAAACAAGAAGAAGAACATGAAGAAGAAGAAGAAAAAGAAGAAGAAGAAGAAAAGAAAGAAGAAGGGGAAGCAGAAGAAGAAGAAGATGAGGAGAAGAAGAAGATAATGAAGAAGAAGAAGATGATGAAAAAGAATAAGAAGAAGAGGAAGAAGAGGAAGAAGAGGAAGAAAAAGAACAATGGGAAGAAGAAGAAAAAGTGGAGGAAAAAAGAAGTAGAAGCAGAAGAAAAAGAAGAAGAAGAAGAAGATGATGAGGAAGAAGAAGAATAAAAAAACAAGGAGAAAGAAGAAGAAAGAAGAAATAAGAAAGAAGAAAAAAGAAGGAAGAAAGAAGATGGAGGAAAGTAGAAAGAAGGAAGAAGGAATAATGAAGAAAGAAGAAGGAAGAGGGAAAAAGGAAGAAATAAGAAGGAAGAATTAAGAAGGAAGAGAGAGGAAGGAAGATGGAAGAAGGAAGAAGAAGAAAAAGAAGATGCAGAAGATGAGGAAGAGGAAGAGGAAGATGAATTTGATGAAGAAGTAGAAAAGGTAGAAGAAGATGAAGAAGAAATAAAAAAGAGAAGAAGAAGAAGATGAAGTTGAAAAAGAAGAAGAAGAAGATGAAGAAGAGAAAGAAGAAAAAGAAGAAGGGGAGGAATAACTAGAAAAAGAAAAATAAGAAGTAAAAGTGGAAGAAAGAAGAAGAAGAAGAAAATGAAGAAGAAAAAGAAGAAGAGAAGAAGTAGAACAAAATTAAGAAGAAGAAGAAGAAGAAGAATACGAAGATGGGGAAGAAGAAAAAGAAACAGAAGAAGAAGTAGAGATGAAGAGGAAGCAGAAGAATAAGATGAAGACAAAAAGAAGAAGAAGAAGATGATCAACACAAAGAGGAAGAGGAAGAAGAAGAAGAAGAAGAAGAAGAAGAAGAAAAAGAAAAAGATGTTAAGGAAGAAGAAGATGAGGGAAATATAGAAGAAGAAGAAGATGAACATGAAGGAGGAGGAGAACAAGAAGAAGAAGAACAAGAAGCAGAACTAGTAGAAGAAGAAGAAGAAGAAGTGGCCGAAGATAAGGAAGAAGAAGAGGAAGAAGAAGAGGAAGAGGAAGAAGAAGAAAAAGAGGAATTAGAAGAAGAAGAAGAAAAAGTAGAAGAAAAAGAAGATGAAGATGATGCTGATGATGAAAAGGAAGAAAAAGAGAAAAAGAAGAAAAAGAAGAAGAAGAAGAAGAAGAAGAAGAAGATGATGAAGAAGAAGAAAAATTAGAAGAAGATGATGAAGAAGAAGAAGAAGGAGAAGAGAAAGAAGAAGATGTAGAGAAAGTAGAAGTAGGAGCATGGTGATCAAGTGGAGGAAGAAGAAGAAGCAGAAGAAGAGGGACAAGAGGTGGAAGAAGAAGTAGTAGAAAAGGAAGAAGATGAAGATTAAAAAGAAGAGGAAGAAGAACAAGAAGAAAAAGTAGAAGTTGAAAAAGAAGAAGAAGAAGAAGAAAATGAAGAAGTAGAAGAAGTAGAAGAAGAAGAAGAAGAAGAAGAAGAAGAAGGGGAACAAGAAGAGAATGAAGAAGGAGAATAGGAGGAAAGAGAAGAAATTGAAGGAGGAGGAGAAGAAGAAGTAGAACAAGAAGGAGGAGAAGAAGAAGAAGGGGGAGAAAAAGAAGGGGAGGAAGAAGAATGACAGGGAGAAGCAGAAGAAGAAGAGGAAAAAGGTGAAGAAAAAGAGGAGGAAGAAGAAGGACAAGAAGAAAAAGAAGAAGAAGAGGAAAAAGTAGAACAAGAAGAACAAGAAGGGGAAAAAGAAGGAGAAGAAGAACAAGAAGACGAAGAAGAGGAAGAAGAAAAGAATGAGGAGTAGAAGAAGAAGAAGAAGAAGCAGAAGGAGAAGAGGAAGAAGAAGAAGAAGAACAAGAACAAGAACAAGAAGAAGGGGAAGAAGAAGAAGAAGAAGAAGAAGAAGAAGAAGAGGAAGAGGAAGAAGATGATGAGGAAGAAGAAGAAGAAGATGAAGAAGGAGAAAAAGAAGAAGAAGAATAAAAAGAGATAGATGATGATGAAGAAGAAGAAGATGGAGAAGGGAAAGAAGAGAAGGAAGAGGAAGATGAAGAACAAGAGGACAAGAAAGATGAGGAAGAATAAGAAGAAGAAGAAGAAGAATAAGTTGAAGAAGATGATGAGGAAGGGGAAGAAGAAGAAGAAGTGGTAGAAGAGGAGGAAGAGGAAGAAGAAGAAGAAGAAGAAGAAGTTGGAAAAGAAGAACTAGAAGAAGAAAAAGAAGAAAAAGGAGGAGAAGAAGAAGAAGCAGAACATGAAGGAAGAGAAGAAGAAGAAAGGCATGAAAAAGAATGGGAGGATGAAGAAGAGTAGGGAGAAGTAGAAGAAGAAGAAGAGGAAAAAAGTGAAGAAGCGAAGGAGGAAGAAGAAGGACAAGAATCAAAAGAAGAAGCAGAAAAAGAAGAAGAAGACGAGGAAAAAGTAGAACAAGAGGAACAAGAAGGGGAAGAAGAAGAGAAAGACAAAGAAGAGGTAAAAGAAAAAGAATGAGAAAGAGTAGAAGAAGAAGAAGAAGAAGAAGAAGAAGAGGAAGAAGAAGAAAAAGAAGAAGAAGACGAAGATGAAAAGGAAGAAGAAGAAGAAGTAGAAGAAGAAGAAGATGATGATGAAGATTAAGAGAAAGAGAAAGAAGAAGATGAAGGACAAGAAGATGAAGAAGAGAAAGAAAAAGAGGAAGGCGAAGATGAAGAACAAGAAGACAAAAAAGATGAGAAAGAAAAGGAAGAAGAAGAAGAAGAATATGAGGAAGAAGATGATAAGGATGGAGAAGAAGAAGAAGAAAAAGAAGAAGAGGTAGAAGAAGAGGAAGAAGAAGGAGAAGTAAAAGAAAAAGAAGATGAGAAAGGAGAGGAAGAAGAAGAGCAAGAAAAAGAAGTGGAAGAATAAAATTAAGAAGAAGATGAAAAAGAAGAAGAAGAAGAAGTGGAAGAAGAATAAAAAGAAGAAATAGAGCAAGAAGAAGAAGTGGTAGAAAAGGAACAAGAGGTGGAAGAAGAAGAACAACAAGTAGAAAAAGAAGTAGATGAAAAAGAAGCAAACCAGAAGGAAGAAGAACAAGAAGAAGTAGAAGATGAAGAGCTAGAAGAAGGAAAAGAAGAAGAAAAGAAGAAGACAAAGAAGAAGAAAAAGAAGAAGGAGAAGAGGAAGGAGAAGAAGAAAAAGAGGAATAGGAAGAAGAAGAAGAACAATTAGAGCAAGAAGAAGATGGCAAAGAAGAAAAAGAAGAGGAAGAAGAAGAACAAATGGAAGAAGAAGAAAAAGAAGTAGAAGAAGGAGAAAAAGAACAAAAAGATGAAGAAGAAGAAGAAAATGAAGACGAAGAATGGGAAGAAGAAGAAGGGAAAGAAGAAAAAGAATAGGAGGAAGTAGAGGAGGAAGAAGAAGACGAAAAAGAGGAAGAAGAAAAAGAGGAAGAAGAGAAGAGAACAGAAAAAGAAGAAGTAGAAGAAGAAGGAGAAGTAGAATTAGTAGAAGAAGATTAAGAAGAGGAAGTAGAAAATGAAGAAGAGGAAGAAGAAGAAGAAGATGAAGAAGAAGAAGAAGAGGAGGAAGAAAAACAATAAGAACAGCAGATCGAAGAAGAAGAAGTAGAAGAAGCAGAAGAAGAAGAAGAAAAAGAAGAAGAAGAAAAAGAAAAAGAAGTAGAAGAAGAAGAAAAAAAATTATGTCAACAAGAAGAGGAAGAAGTAGAAGAAGAAGAAGAAAAAGTAGGTCAATAAGAAGTGGAAGTAGAAGAATGACAATAAGAAGAAGAGAAGAAGAAGAAGAAGAAGAAGAAGAAGTAGAACAATTTAAAGGACAAGAAGAAGAAGACGAAGAGAAATAGAAGGAAAAAGAAAAAGTAGAAGAAGGGGAAGAGGAAAAAGAAGAAGAGGAAGAAGAAGAAGAAGAAGAAAAAGAAGTGGAAGAAGAAGAAGACGAGGAGGAAGAGGAAGTAAGAAAAGAAGAAGTAGAAGAAGACGAAGAAGAAAAGGAAGAAGAAATAGAAGGAGAAGACCAGGAAGAGAAAGAGGAGGAAGAAAAGGAAGAAGAACTAGAAGAGGATGAACCAAAACAAGAAGTGGTAGAATAAGATGGGGGAGAAGAAGAAGAAGAAGACGAAGAATTAGAAAAAGAAAAAGTAGAAGAAGAAGAAAAAGAATAAGAAGAAGAATAAGAGGAGGGAGAAGAAGAGGAAAAAGAAGAAGAAGAAGAAGGCAAAGAAGAAGAAGAAGGAGGAGAAGATGAAGAGGAAAAAGAAGCAAAAGAAGAAAAAGAAGAACAAGAAGAAATTTAAGAAATAGTAGAAGAAGTAAAGAAGGGGAAGAAGAAAAAGAAGAAGAATGAGAAGGAGAAGGAGAAGAACAAGAACAATAAGTAGAAGAGGAAGAAGAAGAACAAAAAGGAATAAAAGGGGAAGAAGAAGAAGGCGAAGAGAAAGAAGAAGAAGAAGAGGAAGAAAAAGATGATGAAGAAGAAGAAAAAGAGATAGAAAAAGAAGAAGAGGAAGAAAAGAAAAAGGAGGACGAAGAAAAATAAGAGGAAGAAGAGGAAGATGAAGAAGAGGAAGAAGATGAAGAAGAAGAAGAAGAAGAGGAAGAAGAAGAAAAATAATAATAATACGAAGAAGAGTAAGAAGAAGAAGAAGAAGAAGAAGAGGAAGATGATAAATAAGAGGAGGAAGAATAAGAAGAAGAAGTAGAAGAAGAAGAAGAAGAAGTAGAAAAAGAAAAAGAAGAAGAAGAAAAAGAAGGAAAAGAAGTTGTAGGAGAAGGAAAAGAAGGGGAGGAAGAAGAAGAAGAAGAAAGGGAAGAAGAAGAAGATGGGGAAGATGGGGAAGAAGAAGAAGAAGAATACATAGAAGAAAAAAAGAAGAAGAATAAGAAGCTGGAAGAAAAAGAAGAAGAAGAAGGCAAGGAAGATTAGGAAGAAGAGGAGGAAGAAGAAGAAGAAGGTGATGAGGAAAAAGAAGAAGAGGAAGAGGAAGAAGAAGAAGAAGAAGAGGAAGAAGAATAAAAGGAAGAAGAGATGAAGAGGAGGAAGAGGAAAAAGTAGATGAAGAAGAAGAATAGGAAGTAGAGGAAGAAGAAGAGGAGAAGAAGAAGAAGAAGAAGAAGAAAAAGAAGATGAAGAACAAAACGAAGAAGAAGAAGAAGAAGAAGAAGAAGAAGAATATAAAGCAAAAGAAGAGCAAGAAAAAGTAGAGAAAGAAGAAGAAAAAGAATAGAAAGAAGAAGAGGTGAAAGAAGAGGAACTAGGGCAGAAAGAAGAAAAGGAAGACGAATAAGAGATAGAAGAAGAAGGGGAAGAAGATGTAGAAGAAGAAGAAGATGAAGAAGAAGTAGTAGAAGAAGAAGAATAATAAGCAAAAATAAAAGAAGAAGAAGAAGAAGAAGAAGTGAAACAAGAAGTAGGAGAAGAAAAAGTAGTCAAAGAAGATGCAGTAGAAGGAAAAAGAATAATAAGAAGAAGAAGAGGAGGAAGAAGTAGTAGAAGATGAAGAAGTAGAAGTTGAAGAATAAGAAGACGACAAAGAAGAAGAAGAAGAAAAAGAAGAACAAGAAGAAGGAAAGGAAGGAGAAGGGGAAGTGGAAGAAGAAGAAGAAGTAGAAGAATAGGGAGAAGTAGAAGAAGGGAAGAAGAAGAATATAATGAAGAAGAAGAGGAAGATTAAAAAGGAGAGGAAGAAGAAGAAGAGGAGGAAGAAGAAGAAAAGAACAATAGGAAGAAGAAGAAGAAGAAGTGGAGGAAATAGAAGAACTAGAAGAAGAAGAAGAAAAAGAAAATGATGATGATGATGACGATGAGGAAGAAGAAGAAGAAGAAATGTAGAATGGAGAAGAAAGAAGAAATAAGAAAGAAGAAAAAAGAAGGAAGAAAGTTGGAAGATTGGAGAAAGAAGGAAGAAGGAATAAGAAAGAAGGAAGAAGGAAGAGTGAAGAATAATGAAACAAGATGGAAGAGGAGGAAGGAAGATTGAAGAAGAAAGAAGAAGAAGAAAAAGAAGAAAAAGAAGACAAAGAAGAGGAAGAGGAAGAACTTGTTGAAGACAAATTGGATGAAGAAGTAGAAAAGGATGAAGAAGTTGAAGAAGAAGAAGGAGAACAAGAAGAAGAAGATGAAGAAGAAAAAGAAGAAGAAGAAGAAGAAGAAGACAAAGAAGAAAAAGAAGAAGGGGAGGAACAAGTAGAAGAAGAAAAACAAGAAGTGGAAGTGGAAGGAAGAGGAAAAAGAAGAAGAAGAAGAGAAGAAGTACAAGGAAAAGAAGAAGAAGAAGAAGAAGAAAAAGAAGAAGACGTAGAAGAAGAAGAGGAAACAAAAGAAGAAGAAGAAGAAGAAGAAGAAGAGGAGGAGATGATGAAGAAGAAGAAGAAGAATACGAAGAAGGGGAAGAAGATGTTCAAGAAGAGTAAGAAGAAGAAGAAGAAGAATAAGAAGAAGGGGAAGAAGAAGAAGAAGAAGAAGATGAAGAAGAAGGGGAAGAAGATGAAGAAGAAGAAGATGATGAAGAAAAAAAAGAGAAAGAAGAAGAAGAAGTTGAAGAAGAGAAAAAAGAAGAGGAAGAGGAAGATGAAGAAAAAGAAGACAGGAAAGATGGGGAAGAAAAGGAAGAAGAAGAAAAAGAATGTGAAGAAGAAGTAGATGAGGAAGGGGAAGAAGAAGAAGAGGAAGAACAAGAAGAAGAGGAAGAAGAAGAAGAAGAGGAAGAAGAAGAGGTAGAAGATGAAGAACAAGAAGAAGACAAAGAAGAAGAAGAAGAAGAAGAAGAAGGAGAAGAAGAAGAAAAAGAAGAAGGAGAAGAGGAAGGAGAAGAAGAAAAACAAGGGTAGAAAGAAGAAGAAGAAGAAGAGGAGTAAGAAAAAGAACACAAAGAAGAAGAAGAAGAAGAAGAAGAAGGAGAAGAAGAAGAAGTAGAAAAAGAAGAAGAAGAACAAGAACAAGAACAATAGGAAGAAGAAGAAAAGAAGTAGAAAAAGAAGATGAACAGATAAAGAATAGGAAGAGGAAGAAGATGTAGAGGAAGAAGAAGAAGAAAAAGAGGAGGAAGAAGAAGAGGTATAAGAGGAGAGAGTGGAAGAACAAGAAGAAGAAGAAGAAAAAGTAGAAGGAGAAGATTAAGGAGAACTAGAATAGGTAGAAAAAGATCAAGAAAAGGAAGAAGAAGAAGAAGAAGAAGAATAGGAGATGGAAGTAAAAGAAGAAGAAGAAGAAATAGAGGAATTAGAAGAAGAAGAAGAAGAAGAAGTTGTGTAAG
>JAIUJO010000534.1:500000-505000 GCA_023846275.1 Vanilla planifolia
TTAGGATGAGGGATTAGGGATTTGGGATTAAAGATTCAAGATTATGGATTATAGATTAAGGATTAGGGATTAGGTATTAAGGATTAAGGTTTAAGGATTAGCGATCATGGATTAGAGATTAGGGATTAAGGATTTGGGATTATGGATTAAGGACATATTAGGAATTAGGGATTAGGAAGGAGAGTTTAGGGTTTGGAGATTTGGAAGGGATGGTTAACGGATTACATATTTAGGGATGAGGGAACAGGGAGGGATGTATTACGAAGTAGGGATTAGGAAATATGGATTAAGGATTACAAAGAAGAAAGAGAAGAAGAAGAAGAAGAAGAAGAAGAAGAAGAAGAAGATGAAGAACAAGGAGAGGAAGAAGAAGAAGAACATGAAGAAGAAATGGAAGAAACGAATATGAACAAGAAGAGGATGAACAAAAAAGAGGAGAAGAAGAAGTAGAAGTTGATGATGACAAAGAAGAGGAAGGAGAAGAAAATGTGGAAGAAGAAAAAGAAGAAAGAGAAGAAGAAGAAGAAGAAGAAGAAGAAGAAGAAGAAGAAAAAGAAAAAGAAAAAGTGAAAGAAGAAGGAGAAGAAGAAGACAAAGAAGAAGTAGAAGATGGAGAAGGAGAAGAGTAAGAAGAAGAAGAAGAAGAAGGTGAAGAAGTTTAAGAAGAAGTAGATGATGATGATGATGAAGAAGAATAAAAAGAGAGGAAAAAGAAATAGAAGAAGAAGAAAAAGTGGAAGATTATGAAGAAATGGAAGAAGAACAAGAAAAAGAGAGGTTGAAAAAGATGAAGAAGAAGTAGAAGAAGAAGAATAAGATGTAGATGAAGGAGAAATAGAATAAGAAGAATATGATGATGAAGAAGATCAAGGAGGAAGAGGAGGAGAAGAAGAAGAAGTATAAGAAGAATAAGCAGAGGAAGAAGAAGAGGATGAAGAACAAGAACAAGAACAATAATTAAACGAAGAAGAAAAAAAAAAGAAAAAGATGAAGATTAAGAAGAACAAAAACAAGAGCTTAGGAATTAAAGGATTAATAATTAGGAGTTAGAGATTAGGGATTAAGAATTAAATGATTAATTATTAAAGATTAGTGATGAATTAAGAATTGTGATGTAAGGATTAGGAATTACAGATTAGAGATTAGATGTTACGGATATAGTATTCAGTATTAGAGATTAAGGATTTTATATTAAGGAATTAAGATTAGCATTAGTAATTAGGGATTAACGATTAAGGAATAGAATTAATGATTAACGATTAGGCATTAGGGCTTACGAATTAGGGATTAAGAACTATAGATCAAGGATTATAGATTAAGTATTAGGGATAGAAATTTGAAACTAGAGATTAGGGATTAAACATTAAAGATTAGGGAAGGAAGAAAGAAGAATAAAGAAGAAAGAAGAATGAAGAAGGTAGAAAAGAGAAAGAAGAAAGAAGAAAGAAGAAGAAGAAGAAGGAGAAGGAGAAGGAGAAGGAGAAGGAGGAGGACATGGAGCAGGTGTGGGAGAAAGAGAAGGTGAAGGAGATGGAGAAAGTGAAGAAGAAGGAGATGTAGAACAAAAAATGGAGAAAGAGAAGAAGAAGGAGAAATACTTGGAGAAGGAGAAAGACAAGCAGAAGGACAAGGAGAACTTGAAGAAGAAGAAGAAGAATAAGTAGTAGTAGGAGGAGAAGAAGAAATAAAAGAAGAAGAAGAAGAAGAAGAAGATAATGAGGAAGAAGAAGACAAAGAAGAACACGAAGAAGAAGGGGAAGAAGAAGAGGATGAAGAAGAACAAGAAAAGAAGAAAAAAGAGAAAAAGAAAAAGAAGAAGGGGAAGAAGAAGAAGATAAAGAAGTAGTAGTAGGAGAAGAAGAATAAAAGGAAGAAGAAGAAGAAGAAGAAGAAGAAAATGAAGAAGAAGAAGAATAATAAGAAGAAGAGGAAGAAGAAGAAGTAAAAAAAAGGAAAAAATAAGTTGAAGAGGAAGAAGAACAAGAACAAGAAGAATTAGAAGATAAAGAAGAAGAGTAAGAAGAAGAAGAAGAAAATGACGAAGAAGAAGAAGAAGAAGAAGAAAAAAAGAAAGAAGAAGAGGAAGAAGAAGAAGAAGAAAAAGAAGAAGAAGAGATGAATTAGTAATTAGGGGTTAAGGATTAGGGATTAAGGATTATGGTGGAAGGGATTAGGGGTTAAGTGTTGCGGATTAAGAATTAAGGATTATGGATTAGTAATTGAGGATTAAGGTATAAGGATTAATGATTAAGGATTAAATAGTGGGGATTAAGTAATAAGTGAACGGGATTAGGAAATATTGATTATGAATTCGGGAATAAGGATTAAGGGATTAAAGATTAAGGATTAATGATTTAGGATTAAAGATTAGTGAATAGGGATTCTAGATTCAAGATTAGTGATTGGAGATTAAGGATTGGGGATTAGAGATTAAGTGATGAAGGAAAAGGGAGGGAGGTATTATGGAGTAGGGATTACAAATAAGGGATTAAGGATTATGATGAAGAAGGAGAAGAAGAAGATGATGAGGAAGAGGAAAGAGAAGAAGACGAAAAGGAAGAAAAAAAAGACGAAGAAGAAGAAGAAGAACAAGAAGAACAAGAAGAAGAACAAGAAGAAGAACAAGAACAAGAGGAAGAAGAAGAAAAGAAGTAGAAAAAGAAGATGAAGAGATAATGAACAAAAAGATGAATGAGAAGGAGAAGAAGAAGTAGAAGGAGAAAAAGAAGAAGAAGAAGAAGGGGAAGAAGAAAAAGAATAGGAGGAAGAAGAACAGGAAGAGGAAGAAGAAGAAGAAAAAGAGGAAGAAGAAGAAGAAGAGGTATAAGAGGAGAGAGTGGAAGAAGAAGAAGAAGAAAAAGAAGAAGATGGAGAAGAATAAGGAGAACCAGAATGGTTAGAAAATGAACAAGAAGAGGAAAAAGAAGAAGAAGAAGAAGAAGAAGAAGAACTGGAGATGGAAGTAGAAGAAGCAGAAGAAGAAGAAATAGAGGAATTAGAAGAAGTAGAAGAAGATGAAGAACAAGAAGATGAAGAAAAGAAGCAACAGAGGAAGAAGAAGAAGAAGAAGAAGTAGAAGTATAAGAAGAAGAAGAAAATGAAAAAGAAGAAGAAAAAGTGGAAGAGGAAGAAGAAAAAAATAAGAAGAAGAAGAAGAAGAAGAATAAAAAGAAAAAGAATTAGAAGAAGAAAAAGAAGAAGAAGTAGTAGTAGATGAAGAAGAAGTTGTAGAAGAAGAAGAAGAAGAAGAAGTGGGAGGAGAAGAAGAAAAAGAAGTAGAAGAAGAAGCAGAAGATGATCAAGAAGAGGAAGAAGAAGAGGAGAAAGAAGCAAAAGAAAAGGAAGAAGAAGAAAAGGAGGAGGAAGAAGAAGGAATGGAACAAGAAGAAGAAGAAGAGGAAGCATATGAAAATGAAGAAAAAGAAGTAGTAAAAGAAGTAGAAGAAGAAGAGGAAGAATAAATAAGAAAGAAGAAAAAAAGAATGAAATAGGGAAACAGAAGAAGGAAGAAGATAGAAGGAAGGAGGAAGGAAGAATCAAGGGTGTAGAAAGACGATGAAAGAAGAAGAAAGAAGTATAAGGAAAGTAGAAAGAAGAAAAAAGATGAAGGGGAAGAACAAGGAGGAGGAGAAGAAGAAGAAGAAGAACAAAACTAAGAGCTTGAAGTAGAACAAGAAGATGAAAATAATAAGAAGAAGAAGAAGAAGTAGATTATGAAGAAGAAGTTGAAGAAGAAGAAGATGTCGAAGAAGAAGAAAAAGAAGAAGAAGAAGTAGGAGATGAAGGAGAAGATGAAGAAGAAGAAGAACATGAAAACGAAGAAGAAGAAGACAAAGAAGGAGAAGAAGAAGAAGTAGAGGAAGTAGAAGAAGAAGAGGAAGAAGAGATGGATTAGGGGTTAGAGAATAGGGATTAGGTGTTAAGAATTAGGTATTAGGGAATAAGGAGTGAGGGATTATGGATTAGATTTTAGGGATTAAGGATTAAGGTTTATGGATTTTGTAGTTGATATTAGTGATTAGGGTTTAAGGATTAAGGATTAAAGAGTAGGAATTAAGTAATAAGTAGAAAGGATTAATGAATAAGGATTAGGAAATGGGGATTAAGTATGAAGGGATTAAGGATTAAGGATTAAGGGATTAATTACTAATGATTGCAAATTAGGGATTTAGATTTCGGAATATGGATTGCTAAATTAGGACTAGTGATTAAAGATTATAGATTAGTGATTAGGAATTTAGGATTCAGGATTATTGATTAAAGTTTAAAGAGTAAGGATTAGAGATTAAGTGATTAAAATTAGGATGAGGGATTAGGTATTTGGGATTAAAGATTCAAGATTATGGATTATAGATTAGGGATTAGGGATTAGGTATTAAGGATTAAGGTTTAAGGATTAGCGATCAGAGATTAGAGATTTGGGATTATGGATTAAGGACATATTAGAACTTAGGGATTAGGGATTAGGAATGAGAGTTTAGGGATTGGAGATTTGGAAGGGATGGTTTTGGGATTACATATTTAGGGATGAGGTAACAGGGAGGGCGGTATTATGAAGTTGGGATTAGGAAATATGGATTAAGGATTACAAAGAAGAAAGAGAAGAAGAAGAAGATGAAGAAGAAGAAGTTGAAGAACCAGGAGAGGAAGAAGAAGAAGAACAAGAAGAAGAAATGGAAGAAAAGAATATAAACAAGAAGAGGATGAACAAAAAAGAGAAGAAGAAGAAGTAGAAGTTGATGACAAAGAAGAGGAAGGAGAAGAAAATGTGGAAAAAGAAAAAGAAGAAAGAGAAGAAGAAGAAGAAGAAGAAGAAGAAGAAAAAGAAAAAGAAAAAGTGAAAGAAGGAGAAGAAGACAAAGAAGAAATAAAAAAAGGAGAAGGAGAAGAGTAAGAAGAAGAAGAAGAAGAAGAAGGTGAAGAAGTTTAAGAAGAAGAAATAGATGATGATGATGATGATGCAGAATAAAAAGAGAGGAAAAAGAAATAGAAGAAGAAGA
>JAIUJO010000534.1:510000-565000 GCA_023846275.1 Vanilla planifolia
GAAGAAGATGTCAAAGTATGAGAAGGAGAAGAAGAAGAAGAAGAAGAAGAAGAAGAAGTGGAAGAAGAAAAGAAACATGAAGAAGGGGAAGAAGAAGTTGTAGAAGAAGAAGAAGAGGAGGAAGAAGAAATAGTATAAGAGGAGGAAGAAAAAGAGAAGAAGAAGAAGAAGGTGAAGAAGAAGTGGAAGAAGATGATGACAAGGAAGAAGAAAAGAAGAAGAAGGAGAAGAAGAAGAAGAAAAAGAAGAAAAAGAAGATGGAGAAGTAGAATGGAAAGAAGAAGAAGAACAAGAAGAAGTATTGGAAGAAGAAGAAGAGGAAGAAGAAGAAGAGGGAGAAGACGAACAAAAGGAAGAAGAAGAAGAAGAATAAGCAATAAAAGAAGAACAAGAAGAAGAAAAAGAAGAAAACAAAGGAAAAGATGAAAAAGAAGAAGAAAAAGTAGGAGGAGAAGAAGAAGAAGAATAGGAAAAAGAAGATTAAGATGCTGAAGAAGAAGAAGCAAAAGGAGAAGAAGATGAAGAAGAAGACAAGGAGAAGAAGAAGAAGTGGAAGAAGTAACAGAAAAAGAAAAAACAGAAGAAGAAGAAGAGTAAGAAGAAGAAAAGGAAAAAGAAGACAAAGACGAAGACAAGGAAGAACAAAAAAAGAAGTAGAAGAAGAAGAAGAAGAAGAGGAAGATGAAGAAGACGAAGGAGAAGAAGAAGAAGATAAAAGAAGAAGAAGAAGAAGAAGAGGAAGATGAGGAGAAGAGGATGAAGAAGAAGAAAAAGATGAGGAGGAAGAAGAAGAGGAGTGGAAGAGGAAGGAGAATAGGAAGGGAAAGAAGAAGAGGAAGAACAAGAACAAGAAGAAGAGAAAGGAGAAGAGGAAAAGAAGAAGAGACGAAAGAAGAAGAAGAGGAATGACAAGAAAAAAAGGAAGAAGAAGAAGATGAAGAAGATGAAGAGGAAAAAAAGAAGGAGAGGAGGAAGAAGATAAACAAGAAGAAGAACAAGAAGAAGCAAAAGAAGAAGATGAAGAAGAATAAGAAGAAGAAGTAGAAGAAGAAGGAGGAGGAGAAGAAGAAGTAGAAGAAGAAGAAGAAGAAGAAGTAGAAGAAGAAGGAGGAGGAGAAGAAGAAGTAGAAGAAGAAAAAGGAGGAGAAGAGGAAGAAGAAGAAGAAGAGGCAGAAGAAGAAGAAGTCAAAGAAGAAGAAGAAAATGAAGAACAAGAACAAGAAGAAGAAGAAGTAGAGTGAAAGAAGAAGAGGAAAAAGAAGAAGAAGAAAAAGAAGAAGAAAAAATAAGAAGAAAAATAAGAAAAAGATGCAGAAGAAAAGGAGAAGAAGAAGAAGAAGAAGAAGAAGAAGAAGAAGGAGAAAAAGAAGAAGGAGAAAAAGAAGTAGAAGAAGAAGAAGAGGAAGTTGGAGAGAAGGAGGAGAAGAAGAAGAAGAGGAAGAAAAAGAAGGAGAAGAAGAAGAAGAAGAAGAAGAAGAATAAGAAGAAGAAGAAGAAGAAGAAGAAAAAGAAGAAGCAGAAGAAGGAGAACAAGAAGAAGAAGAAGAAGCAGAAAAAGAAGGAGAAGAAGAAGAAGAAGGAGAAGAAAAAGAAGATGAAGAAGGAGGAGAAGAAGAAGAAGAAGAAGAAGAAGGAGAAGGAGAAGTAGAAGAAGATGAAGAAGAAGAAGAAGAAGAAGGAGAAGAAGAAGAAGAAGAAGAAGAAGAAGAAGAAGAAGGAGAAGAAGAAGAAGAAGAAGAAGAAGGAGAAGAAGAAGAAGAAGAAGAAGAAGAAGAAGAAGGAGAGGAAGAAGAAGCAGAAGCAGAAGAAGTAGAAGAATATGAAGGAGAAGAAGAAGAAGAAGGAAAAGATGAAGCAGAAGGAGGAGAAGAAGAAGAAGAAGAAGAAGAAGAAGAAAATTAAGAAGAAGAAAAAGAAGAAGAAGAAGAAGAAGAGGAAAAAAAGAATAGGAAGAGGAAGAGGAAGATGAAGAAGTAGAGAAGAGGAAGAAGATAAAAAGGAAGAAGAAGAAGAAGAATAAGAAGGGGAAGAAGAAGAAGAAGAGGAAGAGGATGAAGAAGAAGAAGAAGAGGAAGACGAAGATGAGGAGAAGAGATTGAAGAAGAAGAAGAGGAAGACGAACAAGAAGGGGACGAGGAAGAAGAAGAGGAAGAGAAAGAAGAAGAGGAAGGACAAGAAGTGGAAGAAGAGGTATAATAAAAAGTAGTAGAAGAAGAAAAAAAAAAGAAGAAGAAGTTAAAGAAGTAGAAGAAGAAGAAGAAGAAGAAGAGAAGGAGGAGGAAGAAGAAGAAGGAGATGGACTAGAAGTAGAAGAAGAAAAAGGAGAAGAAGAAGAAGAAGAAGATGAAGAAGAAGAAGAAGGAGAAGATGTAGAAGAAGAAGAAGAAGAAGAAGAAGAAGAAGCCGAAGGAGTAAAAGATTAAGAAGAAGAACAAGAAGAAGAAGTTGAGGGGAAGCAGAAGATGAAAGGAAGAAGAAGAAGTAGAAGAAGAACAAAAGGAAGAAAACGAATGAGAGAAAGAGGAGGAAGAAAAATAAAAGTGGAAGAAGAATTAGAATAAGAATAAGAAGAAGAGGAAGAAGAAGATGAAGCATGAAAAGAAGATGGAAAAGAAAGAATAAGTGAAAGAAGAAGAAGAGAAAGAAGAAGATAAAGAAGAAGAAGAAGAAGAGGAAGCTGAGGAGAATAGGAAGTAGAAGAAGAAGAAGTGGAAGTTAAGGAGAGTAGGAAGAAGAAGAAGAAGAAGATTAGAAGGAAGAAGAAGGAGAAAGGGAAGAGGAAGAAAAGACTAAGGGAAAGAAGAAGAGGAAGAAAGAGAAGAAAAGTAAGGTTGAGATGTTGAAGAAGAGAGAAAAGGAGTTGAAAGGAAGAAGAGGAGGAAGAAGAAGATGAAGAGGAAGAAGTAGAAGAAAATGAAGAAGAAGGAGGAGAAGAAGAAGAAAATCAAAAAGAAGTGGAAGAAGAAAAAGAACAAGAAGAAGAACAAGAAGAAGAAGAAGAAAAAGAAAAAGAAGAAGTGTAAGAGGAAGAAGAAGAAGAGGAACAAGAAGAAGAGGTAAAAGTAGAAAAAGAAAAGGAAGAATAAGAAGTAGAAGAAGAAGCAAAAGAAGAAGAAGAAGAAGAATTTGAAGAAGCAGAAGTAGAAGAAAGAGAAGGAGAAGTAGAAGATGAAGAATAAGAAAGAGAAGAAGGAGAAGAAGGAGAAGGAGAAAAGGTATAGAAGAAGAAGAAGAAGAAATAGAACCAAAAAAAGAAGTAGAAGATTGGAAGAAGAAGAGGGAGAAGAATATGAGAAAGAAGTAGAAGTAGAAGAGGAAGAATAAGAATAATAACAAGAAGAAGAACAAAAAGAAGAAGAAGAAAATGAAGAAGAATAAATAGAAGAAGAAGCAGTAGAAGAAAAAGAAGAAGAAGTAGAAGAAGAAGAAGATGATGATGAAGAAGGAAAAGTAAAAGAGGAAGAAGAAGAAGAAGAAGAAGAAGATGAAGAAGAAGAAGAAGAAGAAGAAGATAAGGAAGGAGAAGAATTAGAAGTAGAAGAAGAAAAAGGAGAAGAAGAAGATGTTAATGAAGAAGAAGAAGAAGAAAGAGTAGAAAAAGTCAAAGATGGAGGGGTAGATGAAGAAGAAGAAGAAGAAGAAGAAGAAAAAGTGAAGATGAAGAAGAGGAAAAAAAGATGAAGAAGAAGAAAGGAAGAAGAAGAATAAGAAATAGTACAGTAAGAAAATTGAAGAAAAAGAAGAATAATAAGAAGAACAATAAGAAGAACAAGAAGAAGAAGATGAGCAAGAACAAGAAGAAGAAGGAGAATAAAATGAAGAAGAAGAAGAAGAGAAGGAGAAGAAAAAGAAGAAGAGGAAGAAGAAGAAGATAGAGAAAGAGATGAAGAAGAGAAAGAAGAAAAAAAAAAGAAGAAGAAGAAGTGGAAGAGGAAGAAGAAGAAGAAGAAGAATAAGAAGAAAAGGTAGAAGAAGAAAAAAAGAAGAGGAAGATGAGGAGAATGGGATGAAGTAGAAGAAGAAGAGAAAGAGTAAGGGGAAAAAGAAGGAAGGAGAAAGAAGAAGTTTAGGAAGAACAAGAAGAGGAAGAAGAGAGAGAAGAAGAGTAAAAGAAGATGAGAAAAAGAAGAAAAAAGAGGAAAGAAGTAGAATAGGAAGGCGAAGAAGTAGAAGAAGAAAAAAAAAAGAAGAAGTATAAAAAGAAAAGGAAGAAGAAAAAGAAGAAGAAGAAGAAGATGAAGAATAGAAGAAGTAGAAGAAGAAGAGGAAGAGGAAGAAGAAGAAGAAGATGCTAATGATGATGATGATAAGGAACCAAAGAAAGAGGTAGAAGAAGAAAAAGAAGAGGAAGAATAGGAAGTAAAAGAAGAAGAAGAAGAAGAAAAGGTATTTTAAGAAGAAGTAGAAGAAGGAGAAGAAATAGAAAAAGTAGGAGATGAAGAAGAAGATGAGCAAGAACAAGAAGAAGACAAATTATGGATTACAAACTGTATGCTTAACGATTAGGGATTGAGGAAAAATGATTAAGGAGGGGATTAAGTATTAGTATTTAAGGATTATAGATTAAGGTTTAAAGACAAGGTATTTAGGATTAGGGATTTGGAATTAGGGATTACGAATTCAGCATTAGTGGTTATGGCTAGGGTTTAGGGATTATGGATAAGGAAAAAGGGATTAGGGATTAAGGGATTAGGAACTAAGGATTAGGGATAAGAAAATCAAGTTTAAGTTTTAAGGATTACAATTTCAAAATAATGGATTAGGGATTAGGGATTAGGGATTCAAGATAAGGGATTAAAGAAAAGGGATTAAGGAGAAGAAATTAATAGATTAGGTCTTAAAGATTAGAGATAAGAAAGGGAAGAGGTAGAAGAAGATGAAGAAAAAGTAGAATGAGAAGTAGAAGAAGAGAAGAAGAAGAACAAGTAGAAGAAGTTGGAGAAGAACAAGTAAAAGAAGAAGAAGAAGAAGAGGAAGAAGAAGAAAAAGAAGAAGAGAAAGAAGAAGAAGAAGAAGAAGAAGAAAAAGAATAAGAAGCAGAAGCAGAAGAGGAAGAAGAAGAAGAATACGAAGAAGAAGAACTAAAAGAAGAAGAAGAAGAAGAAGAAGAAGAAGATGAAGAAGAAGAAGAAGAAGGATTAAAAGCCAAAGAAGAAGAAGAATTAGATGAAGTTGAAGAAGAAGAAGAAGAAGAAGAAGAAAAAGGAGGAGAAGAAGAAGTAAAAGAAGAAGAAGGAGACGAAGAAGAAGAAAAAGATGCAGAAGAAGAAGTTGAAGAAGGGGAGAATAAGAAGGGTAAGAAGAAGATGAAGAACGGCTAAGAAGAAGAGTAAAAAATGAAGAAAAATAAGAAGAGGAGGAGGAAGAAGAAGAGAAGAAGAAGAAGATGATGAAGAAGAAGAAGATGATGATGATGACGAGGAAGAAGAAGTAAAAGATGGAGAAGAATATGAAGAAGAAGAAGAAGAAGTGAGGAAGAAAAAGTAGAAGTAGAGGAAGAAGAAGAAGAAAAAGAAGAAGAAGAAGAAGAAGAAGAAGAAGAGGAGGAGGAGGAGGAGGAAGAGATAGAAGAAGAAAAAAATGAATAAAAAGAATGAGATGAAGAAGAGGAAGAAAATGAAAAAGAAGAAAAAGAAGAAGAAGAAAAAAATAATAAGAAGAATAAGAAGTAGTAGAATAAGTAGAAGGTGATGAAGAAGAAGAAGAAGAAGAAGAAGAAGAGGGATAAGAAGAAGAAGAGGAAGAAGACAAAGAATAAAAATAAGTAGAAGCATAAGAACTAGAAGGAGAACATTTAGAAGTAGAAGAAGAAGAAGAAGAAGGAGAAGAAGAAGAAGAAAAAGAAAAAAATAATAATAATAAGAATAACTATAATAATATAATAATAACAATAATAATAATAATAATAATAATAATGATAACAATAATAATAATAACAATAAGAAGGAAAAAGGGAAGAAGAAGAAGTGGAAGAAGAGGAAGAACACGAAGAAGATGAAGAAGAAGAAGCATAAGTAGAAGAAGAACATTTAGAAGTAGGAGAAGAAGAACAAGAGGAAGAAGAAGAACAAGCAAAAGAAGAATTAGAAGAAGAAGAAGAAGTGGAAGAAAAAGAAAAATTATGATAATAATAACAATAGTAGCAATAATAAAAAGAAGAAGTAGTAGAATAATAATAATAATGATAATAATAATAATAATCATAATAATAATAAGTAGAAGAAGAAGAATAAATTGAATAAGAAGAAGAACAAGAAGATTTAGAAGAAGAAGAAGAAGAAGAAGAAAGAGAAGTGGAAGAAGAAGAAGAAGTAGAACAAGAAGATGAAGAAGAAGAAGAACAAAGAGGAGAAGCAGAAGGAGGAGAAGAAGAAGAAGATGTAGAAGAAGAAGTAGAACGAGCAGTAGAAGAAGAATTAGAAGAAGAAGAAGTAGAAGTAGAAGGAGAAGAACATTTCAAAGAAGAAGAAGAAGGAAAGGAAGAAGAAGAAGAAGAAGAAGAAGAAGATGATGATGACGAAGAAGTAGAAGTAGAAAAGGAAGAAGAAGGACAATAACAAGAAGAAGAACTTAAAGATGATGAAGAAGAAGAAGAAGAAGAAGAAAGAAGAAGTAGTAATAGTAGTAGTAGTAGTAGTAGCAGAAAAAGAAGAAGAGGAAGAATTAGAAGTAGTAGTGGTAGAAGAAGAAGAAGAAAAAGAAGGAGAAGAAGAAGAAGTAGAAGTAGAAGAAGGCAAAGAAGAAGAAGATGATGAAGAAGAAGAAGGTGAAGAAGGAGCAGAAGAATAAGTAGTCAAACAAGGAGGAGAATAAGAAAAGTAAGCTGAAGAAGAAGAAGTAGAAGAAGAAGAAGAGGGTAAGAAGAAAAGGGTAAGAAGAAGAGGAGGAGGAAGAAGAAGAAGAAGAAGAAGATGAAGAAGAGGAAGAAGAAGAATAAGGAAGATAGGAGGAAGAAAAAGAGAAGAAGAAGAAGAGAAAAAGAAGAAGAAGAACAAGAACAAGAAGAAGAAAAAGAGGATGAAGAAATAGAGGAAGGAGAAAATTATGAAGATGAAGAAGAAGAAGAGAAGAAGAAGATGAAGAAGAAGAAGAAGAAGAAGAAGAAGAAGAAGAAGAGGAAGAAGAACTAGAAGAAGAGGAAGAGGAAGGAGAAGAAGAAGAAGAAGGAGAAAGAGAAGAAAAAGAAAAAGAAGAAGAGGAAGAAGGAGAAGAAGTAGAAGAAGAAGTAGAAAAAGAAGAAGAAGAAAGAGAGGAAGATGAGGGGAAGAAGGTGAAGAAGAACATGAAGGTGAGGAGGAAGGAGAAGAAGATGACGAAGAGGAAGAAGAAGATGAGGAAGAAGAAAATGAAGAAAAACAAGAAAATCAAGAACAGGAAGAGAAAGAAGGGAGACAAGAAGGGGAAAAGAAGGAAAGCAATAAGAATAAGAAGAATAAGAAGGAGAAGAAGAAGAAAAAGAAGACGAAGAAGAAGAAGAATAAGAAAAGAAAAAGAACTAGATGAGGAAGGAGAAAAAGAACATGAATTAGAAGAAGGAAAAGATGAACAAGGAGAAGAGGTAGAAGAAGAAAAGAAGAGGAAGAAGAAGAAGAAAAAGATGAGGAAGAATAAGAAGTAGAAGAAGAATGAGAAGAACAAGAAGAAGAACAAGAAGAGAAGAAGAAGAAGAAGAAGAAGAAGAGAAGAAGAGGAAGAAGAAGAAGAAGAAGAGGAAGAAGAAGAAGTAGAAGAAGAAGAAGAGGAAGAGGAAGGAGAGGAAGAAGAAGAAGAAGAAAGAGGACAAGAAGAAAAAAAGAAGAAGAGGAAGAAGGAGAAGAAGTAGAAGAGGAAGAACAAGAAAACGAAGAAGAAGAAGAAGGAGAGGAAGATGAGGGGAAGAAGGTGAAGAAGAAGAAGAAGGTGAGGAGGAAGGAGAAGAACAAGGGGAAGAGGAAGATGAAGGGGAAGAAGAAAATGAAGAAAAACAAGAAGAGCAAGAATAAGACGAAGAAGAGAGACAAGAAGAGCAAAAGAAGAGGAATAGGAATAAGAAGAATAAGAAGGAGAAGGAGAAGAAGAAGAAGAAGAAGAAGACGAAGAAGAAGAGGAAGAAGAAGAAGAATAAGAAAAAGAGGAAGAAGAAGAAGAAGAAGAAGAAGAAGAGGAAAAGAAGAGCAATAGGAATAAGAAGAATAAGAAGGAGAAGGAGAAGAAGAAGAAGAAGATGAAGAAGACGAAGAAGAAGAGGAAGAAGACGAAGAATAAGAAGAAGAGGAAGAAGAAGAAGAAGAAGAAGAAGAAGAAGAAGAGGAAGAAGAAGGTGAAGAAGTGGAAGAAGAAGAAAGAGAAGAAGAAGAAGAAGAAGAGGAAGAAGGAGAAGAAGTAGGAGAGGAAGCAGAAGAAAAAGAAGAAGGAGAGGAAGATGAGGGGAAGAAGGTGAAGAAGAAGAAGGTGAGGAGGAAGCAGAAGAACAAGAGGAAGAGGAAGAAGAAGAAGAAGAAGAAGAAGATGAAGAAAAATAAGAAGAACAAGAATAAGAAGAGAAAGAAGAGAGACAAGAAGAGGAAAAGAAGAAGAGCAATAAGAATAAGAAGAATAAAAGGAGGAGGAGAAGAAGAAGAAGAAGAAGAAGAAGAAAAAAAAGAAGTAGATGAGGAGGAAGAAAAAGAACAAGAACAAGAAGAAGGGGAGAGAAATAAGAAGAAGAGGTAGAAGAAGAAAAGAAGAGGAAGAAAAAGAAGAAAAAGAAAAGGAAGAATAAGAACAAGAATAATAATAATAATAATAATAATAATAATAGTAAGAAGAAGAAGAAGAAGAAGAATTTGAAGAAGAATAGAAGAAGGAGAAGATTTATGGATTACAAAGGGTAGGCTTATGGATTAAATACTAGGTACTAGGGATTAGGTAAAATAAATTAAGGAGATGGAGATTAGGAATTAAGGATTAAGGATTATGATTTAGGCATTGGGTATTAGGGATTAGGCATTTGAAATTAATGATTATGAATTAGGGATTAGTGGTAACGACTAGGGTTAGTGGATTGGGTATTTTTAAATATAGGTTAAGGGATTAGGGATTAAAAATCAAGGATTAAGGATTATGAATTAGGGATTAAGAGATTAAAAACTAAGGATTAGAAATTAGTGATTCAAGATTAAAGATTAGGGATTAGGATTTTTGGATTATGGAATAGAGATAAGGGATTAAGGTTCTTGGATAAAGGATTAAAGATTAGGAATTAGGGATAATAGATTAAGGGATTATGTCTTAAAGATTAGGGATTAAAGATTAGGGATAAGAACTAAAAAAGAAGAGGAAGAAGAAAAACAAGAAGAAGAAGAAAAAGAAGAGGTAGAAGAAGAAGTGTAAGAAGAAAAAGAAGCAAGAGAAGATGAACAACATGAAGTAGTAGTAGTAATATTAGAGGAAGAATAAGAAGAAAGAAGAAGAAGAAGAAGAAGAAGAAGAAGAAAAAGTTGAAGAAGAAGATAGAGGAGAAAATGAAGAACAAGTAGAAGAAGATGAAGAAGAAGAAGAACTAAAAGAAGCAGAAGAAGAAGAAGAAGAAGAAGAAGAAGAGAAAGAAGAAGAAGAAGTAGAAGAAGAAGAAGAAGAAGAGATAAAAGAAGAAGAAAAAGAAGAATAAATGGAATGAGTGGTAGAAGAGGAAGAAGTAAAAGAAGAAGAAGAAGAATAATAAGAAGTAGTAGAACAAGTAGAAGGAGATCAAAAGAAGAAGAAAACAAAGAAGTAGAAGAAGAAGGGGAAAAAGAAGAAGCGGAAGAAGAGGAAGAAGATGAAGAAAAAAAAGAAGAAGAATAAGAGGAAGAAGAAGCAAATAAAGAAGAAGAAGAAGATAAAGAAGAAAATGAAAATAAATAATAATAATAATAATAATAATAATTATAATAATTATAATAACAACAATAATAATAATAATAACAATAATAATAGGATGAAGAAAATGAATAAGAAGAACAACAAGAAGATTTAGAAGAAGAAGAAGAAGAAGAGGAAGAAGAAGAAGAAGAAGAAGACGAAGAAGAAGAAGAAGAAGAAGAAGAAGGAGAAGAAGAAGAAGAAGGAGAACGAGAAGATGCATAAGAAGTAAAAGAAGAAGTAGAATGAGGAGTAGAAGAAGAAGTAGAAGTAACAGAAGAAGAAGAGAAGAACGAGTAGATGAAGAAGAAGAAGAACCATATGAAAAAGAAGAAGTGGAAGAAGAAGAAAAAGAAGAATAAAAGTAGAAGTAGAAAAGAAAGAAGAAGAAGAAGAACAAAAAGATAACGAAGAAAAAGAAGAAGAAGATTTAAAAGAACAAGAAGATGACAAGGAAGAAGAAGACGAAGAAGAAGAAGAAGAAGAAGAAGAATTAGAAGAAGTACGAAGAAGAAGAAGAAGAAGAAGAAGGAGAAGAAGAAGAAGAAGAAGGAAAAGAAGGGGAAGAAGGAGAAGAAGAAGAAGAAGTAGATGAAGAAGAAGAAGACGATGAAGAAGAAGACGAAGAAGAAGTATTCGAAAAAGGAAGAGAATAAGAAGAGTAAGAGAAAACAGAAGAAGTAGAAGAAGATGAAGAGAATAAGAAGAAGAGGAAAAGAAGAAGATGAAGAAGAAGGCAACAAAGAAGAATAAGGAAAAGAGAAGGAAGAAAAAGAGAAGAAGAAGAGAAGAAGAAGAAAAATAATAAGAAGAAGAAGAAGATGATGATAAAAAAGAAGTAAAAGATGGAGGAGGAGGAGAAGAAGAAGAAGAAGAAGAAGAGAAGAAGAAAAAGAAGAAGACGAAGAAGAAGAAGAAGAAGAAGAAGAAGAGGAAGAGGAAGAAGAAGAAGAAGAAGAAGAAGACGAGGGGGAAAAAGAACAAGAAGAGGAAGAAGAAGGAGAAGAAGAAGAAGAAGAAGAAGATTAAGAAGAAGGATATTAAGAAGAAGTAGAAGAGGTAATCAAAGGAGTATAATAAGAAGAGTAAGAAGAAGAAGAAGAAGAAGAGGGTAAGAAGAAGAGGAAAAAAGGAGAAGAAGAAGAAGACAAAGAAGAAGAACAAAAAGAAGAGGAAGAATAAGTAAAAGTGAAGAAAGAAAAAGAGAAGAAGGAGAGAGGAAGAAGAAGAAGAAGAAGAAGAAGAAGAAGAAGAAAAAGAATAAGAAGATGAAGAAGAATTTGTGGAATAAGAAGTAGAAGAAGGAGAAGAATATGAAAAGGAAGTAGAAGAAGAAGAGAAGAAGTAGAAGAAGAAATAAAAGAGGAAGAAAAAGAAGAAGAAGAAGAAGAAGAACAATAACAAGAAGAAGAAGACAAAGAAGTAGAAGAAGGGGAAGAAGAAGAAGAAGAAGAAGAAGAAGAGGAAGAAGAAGGAGAAGAAGAAGAAGAAAAAGAAGAAAAGGAAGAAGAGGAGGAAGAAAAAGAAGTAGAAAAGGAAGAAGAAGAAGAAGAAGAAGAAGAAGATGATGAAGAAGAGGAAGATGAGGGGAAGATGATGAAGAAGAAGAAGAAGAACATAATGAGGAAGTAGGAGAAGAAGAGGAAGAGGAAGAAGAAGAGAAAGAAGAAATGAAAGGAAAAGAAGAAGAAGAAGAACAAGAAGATAAAGAAGAGAGAGAAGAAGAGGAAAGAAAAAGAGTAATAAGAAGAAGAAGAGGTAGGAGAAGAAGAAGAAGAAGAAAAAGAAGAAGAAAACAAGAAAAAGAAGAAGAAAAAGAAAAAGAAGAACGAGGAGCAGAAGAAGAAAAGGAACAAGAAGAAAAAGAAAAAGAAGAAGAGGAAAAAGAAGAAGAGGTAAAAGAAGAAAAAGAAGAGGAAGAAGTAGATGAAGAAGAGGAAGAAGAATAAGAAGTGGAAGAAGAAGAAGAACAATTTGAAGAGAAAGTAGTAGAAGAAGAAAGTGAAGAATTATGGATTATGAAGGGTAGGCTTAAGGATTAAAGATTAGGTGTTAAGCATTAGGGAAAAAGAATTAGGGAGATAGGGATTAGGAATTAAGAATTAAGGACTAAGGATTACGGATTGGGGTTTAGGTGTTAGGGATTAGAAATTATTGATTATGAATTAGGGATTAGTGGCAACGACTTCGGTTTGGTGATCGGGGATTTTGAAATTAGGGTTAAGGGATTAAGGATTAAACAACAAGGATTAATAATTATGAATAAGGGATTAAGAGATTAAAAAACTTTGGATTAGTGATTAGTGAATAAGAATTGAATATTAGGGTTATAGATTTTGGGAGTATGGATTAGAGATTAGGGATTAGGGATTCAGGACAAAGGATTAAGGATTAGAGATTGGGATAATAGATTAAGAGATTAGGTCTTAAAGATAAGGAATTAAACAATAAGGATAAGGACTAAAGAAAAAGAAGAAGAAAGAAGAAGAAGAAGAAAAAGAAGAAGAAGCAGAAGAAGTAGCAACAGAAGATCAGGAAGTAGAAGAAGAGGAACAAGAAGTAGTATTAGTAGTAGAAGAATAAAAGCAAGAAGTAGAAAGATGTAGAAGAAGAAAATGAAGGATAATAATGATAATAATAAGAAGAAGAAAAAGAAATAGTAAAAGAAGAAGAGAGAGGGGAAGAAGAAGAAGAAGAAAAGGAAGATGAAGAAGAAGTAGAGTTAAAAGAAGAAGAAGAAGAAAAAGAAGAAGTAGAGAAGAAGAAAAGAAGAAAACGAAGAAGAACAAGAACAAGAAGAAGATGATGATGAAGAAGAAGAAAAAGAAGAAGATCTAGAAGAAGAAGAAGAAGAAGAAGAAGAATAAGAAGATGAAAAAGAAGAGGAAGAAGAAGAAGAGGAAGAAGTTTAAGAATAAGAAGAAGAAGAAGAAGAAGAAGAGGAAGAAGAAAAAGAAGAGGAAGAGGAATAAGAAGAAGAAGAGGAAGATGAAGAGAAAAGAAGAAGAAGAAGAAGAAGAAGAAGAAGATGAGGAGGATGAAGAAGATGAAAAGAAAGGAGGAGAAGATGAAGAAGAGGAAGAAGAAGTGGAAGAAGACAAAGAACAAGAAAAAGGAGAAGGGGAAGAAAAGAAAGAACAAAAAGAAAAGAAGAAGAGGAAGAAGAAGAAGAAGAAGAGGAAGTAGAAGAAGAAGATGATGATGATGATGAGGAGGAGGAGGAGGAGGAGGGAGTGGAAAAAGAAGAAGTAAAAGAAGTAGAAGAAAAAGAATGATAAGAAGTGGAAGAAAAAAAGAAGAGGAAGAAGAAAAAGAACAAAGAGGAAGAAGAGGAAGAAGAAGAAGAAGTAGAAGAAAGGGAAGAAGATATAGAAGAAGAAGAAGAAGGAAAAAAGCAGAAGGGGAGGAAGTGGGAGGGTGGAACATGGGTTTGGGAGGGTGTGCTTAGAAATTAAGAATTTAGAAATATGGATTGGGTGTTACGGATTAGAGGGGTAGGGATTAAGGATTTGGGATTAAGGATTAGGGATTAGGTATTAAGGATAAAGTATTAGGGGTTTATGATTCAAAAATAAGGATTATGAATTAAGGATTAGTGATTGGGGTTAGAGATCAAGGATAAGAGATTAAATATTAAGAATTAAGTATTATGGATTACGAATTTAGATTAAAGATTATGGATTAGGATTTAGGATTAGAGATTAGAGAATAGAGATTAATTATTTATAATAAGGGATTAATGATTAAGGATTAAGGATTGTGAATTAGAGGATAAGAGATAATGTCTTAAAGATTATGTATTAAAGATTAGGGATTATGTGTTAAGGATTAGGGATTAGGGATATGGGATTAGGAATTAAAGATGAAGAAGAAGAAGTAGAAAAAGAAGTAAAAGAAGTAGAAGAAGAAGAAGTAGTAGAAGAATTAGAAGAAGAAGTAAAAGAAGAAGAAGAAGTAGAAGGTCAACAAGAAAAGGTGAAGAACAAGAAGTACAAGAAGAAGAAGTAGAAGAAGAAGAAGGCCATGAAGAAGATTATTTTGAAGGAGAAGAAAAGGAGGAGGAGGAGAAAGAAGAAGAAGAAGAATAAGAAGAGAAGAAGAAGAAGAAGAAGAAGAGGAAGATAAAGAAGTTGGAGAAGAAGAAGATGAAGAAGAAGAAGATGAGGAAGAAGAAGAAGCAGAAGAAGAAGAAGAAGAAGAAGAAGAAGATAAAGAAGAAGAAGAAAAAGAACACGCAAAAGAAGAAGAAGAGGAAAAAGAAGAAAAACAACAACAAGAAGAAGAGGAAGAAAAAGAAGAGGAAGAAGACGTAAAAAAAGATCAAGAAGAAGGAGAGGAAAAAGAAGAAGAGAAAAAGGAAGAAGATGAAGAAGAAGAAGAAGAAGAAGAGGAAAATGAGAAAGAAGATGAAAAAGAGGTTAATGAAAAAGGAGTAGAAGAAGAGAAAGAAGAAGAATAAGAGTATGAGGAGAAAGAAGAGGTATAGGAAGAAGTTGTAGAAGAACAAGAAGAAGAAGACGACGACGAAGAAGAAGTAGAAGAAGAAGAAGAAAAAGAAGAAGAAGAGAAAGAGGAAGAAGAAGAAGGAGGAGAAGAAGAAGAAGAAGAAGAAGATGAAGAAGAAGAAGAGGAAGAAGAAGTGAAAGAAGAACAAGAAGAGGAAGAAGAAGAAGTGGATGATGAGGGAGTAGTGTGAGAAGATGAAGACGACGTATATTGAAAGAAGAAGAAGAAGATGATGAAGAGGATGACAAAGAAGTAGAAGAGGAATAAGAGGAAGAAGAAGATGAAGAAGAGGAAGAAGAAGATGAAGAAGAGAAAGAAGGCAAAGAAAAATAAGAAGTAGAAGAATATTAATTAGTGGAAGAAGAAAAAGATGTAGATGAAGAAGTAAGAAGAAGAAGAAGAAGAAGAAAAAGAAGAAGAAGAAGAAGAAGAAGAAGAAGAAGAAGAAGAAGAAGAAGAAGAGCAAGCAGAAGAAGAAGAACGAGAAGAAGAAGAAGAAGAAGTGGATGAAGAAAAAGAAGAAGAGGAAGAAGAGGAAGTTGATGAAGAGGGAGATGCGAAAGAAGAAGAAGAGGAAGTAGAAGAAGAGGAGAAGAAGAAGAAGAAGAAGATGAAGTAGAAGTTGAAGAAGAAGAAGCTGAAGAAGAAGTAAAAGAGAAAGCTGATGAAGAAGAAGAAGTTGTAGTACGAGAAGAAGAAGAAGAAGAAGAAGATGAAAAAGTGGAAAAAAAGGAAGAGGAAGATGATGAAAAAGAAAACAAAGAAGAAGAAGAAGAAGAATAATTAGAAGAAGAAGAAGAAGGGGGAGAAGGAGAAGAAGAATAAGTAGTAAAGGAAGAAGGAGAAGGAGAAGAATAAATAATAGAAGAAGAAGAAAATGAAGGAGAAAAAGAAGAGGAAAAAGAAGAAGAAGAAGAAGAAGAAGAAGAAGAAAAAAACCAAGAAGGAAAGGAAGAAGATAATGAGAAGAAGAAGAAGAAGAAGAAGAAGAATAAGAACAAGTCGAAGGAGTAGGACGAGGAGGCGGAGGAGGAGGAGAAGAAGAAGAAGAAAAAGAAGTAGTAGATGGGGAAGAAAAAGAGGAAAAAGAGGAATAGGAAGAAGATATGGAAGAAGAAGAAGAGGAAGCAAAAGAGATGAAGAAGAAGAAGAAGAAGAATAAGAGGAAGAAAAGGAAGAGGAAAAGAAGAAGAAGAAGAAGAAGAAGAAGAAGAAGAGGAAGAAGAAAAATAGGAAGAAGAAGAAGAGGAAGAAGAAGAAGAAGGGGAAGAAGAAGAAGAATTAGAAGAAGAAGAACAACAAGAACAAGAAGAAGGACAAGAAGCAGAGGAAAAAGAAGAAGAAAAAGATATACGAGGAAGAAGTAGAAGAAGTGGAGGAGAGGAAGAAGGAGAAGAAGAAGATGATGATAAAAAAGAAGAGGAAGAAGTGGAAGAAAAAGAATAAAAAGATGTGGAGGAAGAAGAAGAGGAAGATGAAGAAGTAAAAGAAGAAGAAGAAGAAGAAGAAATAAAAGAACAAGAGGAATAAGATGAAGAAGAAGAAGAAGGAGAAGAAGAAGAGGAAGAAGAAGAAGAAGAGAAAGAAGAAGAAAAAGAAGTAAGAGGAGAAGAAGGGGAAGAGGAAAACAAAGAAGAAGAAAAAGTGGAAGAAGTAGAAGAAGAGGAAAAAGATGTTGATGAAGTAGTAGAAGTGGAAAAATAAGTAGAAGAAGTAGAAGAAAAGATCAAAAAGGTAGAAGTTGAAGAAGTCGATGAAGAAGAATGTGAAGAAGAAGTAAAAGAAAAAGAAGATGAGAACGAAAAAGAGGAAGAAGAGGAAGAGGAAGATAGAGAAGAGGAAGAAGAAAAAGAAAATGAACAAGAAGAGGCAGAAGAAGAAGAAGAAGAATATGAGCTAGAAGAAGAAGAACAAGAGCAAAAGAAGAAGAAAAAGAAGAAGAGGAAGAAGAAGGTGAAGAAGAAGAAGAAGAAGAAGGAGAAAATGAAGAAGAAGAAGATGTGGATGAAGAGAAAGAAGCAGAGAAAGTAGAAAACATCCGAAGAAGTGACAAAAGTAGAAGAAGAAGAAGGGGAAGGAGTAGAGGAGAGTATGATGAAGAAGAAAATGAAGAAATAGAAGTAGAAGTCAAAGAAGAAGTAAAAGAAAAACCAAATGAAGAGGAGAAGAAGAAGAAGTAGTAGAAGAAGAAAAAGAAGAGGTAGAGGAAGTAGAAGAAGATGAATAAGTAGTAGAAGAGGATTTTGTAGAAGTAGAAGACATTGATGAAGAAGAAGAAGAAGAAGAAGTAAAAGAAGAAATAGAAGAAGAAGAGGTAGAAGTAGAAGAAAAAGAAGAAGAAGAAAAAGAAGAATAGGAAGAAGAGGAAGATTAAAAAGAAGAAGAAGAAGAAGAAGAAGAAGTAGAAGAAGTAGAAGAAGAAGAGGAAGAAGAAGAAGGAGAAGTGGAAGAAGAAGAAGAAGAAGAAGAAGAAAAAGAAGAAGAAGAAAATTTAGAAGAAGAGGAAAAAGATGAAGAGGAAGAAAAAAAAGAATTAGAAGAAGTGTATGAAGAAAAAGAAAAAGAAGTTGAAAAAATGAAGAAGAAGAAGAAGAAGAGGATCAAGAAGGACGAGTTGGACAAGAAAAAGAAGTTGAGGAACGAAGAAGAAGAGGGGAAGAAGAAGAAGAAGAAGAAGAAGAAGTAGAAGAAGTAGTCAAAGAAGGAGAAGGAGAAGAAGAAGTAGTCGAAGAAGGAGAAGGAGAAGAAGAAGTAGAAGATGATGATGATGAAGAAGAAGAAGAAGAAAGGAAAGAAGAAGAGGAAAAATTAGGACAAGTAGCAGAAGAAGAAGAAGAAGAACAAGAACAAGAAGATGATGACGATGAGGAAGAAAAAGAGAAGAAGAAGAAGAAGGTAAAGAAGCAGTAATAATAGTAGTAGAAGTAGAAGAAAAAAAGTAAAAGAAGAAAAGAAGAAGAAGAAGAAGAAGAAGAAGAAGACGAAGGGGAAGAAGAAGAAGTAAAAGAAAGAGGATGAAGAAGAACAAGAAGAAGGACAAGAAGAGGAAGAAAAAGAAGAAGAAAAAAACGATGAAGAAGAAGAAGAAGAAGATGTGGAGGAAGAAGAAGGCAAAGAGGAAGAAGTAAAAGTAGAGGAAGTGGAAGAAATATAAGAAGAAGAAGAGGAATAAGATTATGAAGAAGAAGAAGAAGGAGTAGGTAGAGAAGGAGAAGAAGAAGAAAAAGTAGTAAAAGAAGAAGAAGAGGAAGAAGAAGATGTGGTTAATGTGGTGGAAGTGCAAAAATAAGAAGAAGAAGAAGTAGAGGAAAAGATGAAAAGGAATAAGTTGAAGAAGAAGAAGATAGAGAAGAAGTAAAAGAAAAAAAGATGAGAACAAAGAAGAGGAAGACAGAGAAGAGGAAGAAGAAAAAAAATAAGAAGAAGAGGAAGAAGAAGAAGAAGAAGAAGAAGAAGAAGAAGAAGAAGAAGAAAAGGAAGAAGAAAAGAAAAAGAAAAAGAAGAAGAGGAAGAAGAAGACCAAGTAGGAGAAGAAGAAGAAGGAGAAAATGAATAAGAAGAAGATCTGGATGAAGAGAAAGTAGTAGAGGAAGAAGAAGACATCCAAAGAAGTGACATAAATAGAAGAAGAAGAACGAGAAAGAGTAAAGGAGAGGATGATAAAGAAGAAAATGAAGAAGGAGAAGTAGAAGATCAATAAGAAGTAAAAGAAAAACAAAATGATGAGGAGAAGCAGAAGAAGTAGAATAAGAAGAAGAAGAGGAAGAAGATGATTAAAAAGAAGAGGTAGAAGAAGAAGAAGATGATGAATAAGTAGTAGAAGAGGATGTAATAGAAGTAGAAGACGTTGATGAAGAAGAAGAAGATGATGAAAAAGAAGTAAAAGAAGAAATAGAAGAAGAAGAAGTAGAAGTAGAAGAAAAAGAAGTAGAAGAAGAAGAAGAATAGGAAGAAGAGGAAGATGAAAAAGAAGAAGAAGAAGAAGTAGAAGAAGAAGTAGCAGAAGAAGAAGAGGAAGAAGAAGAAGAAGAGGAAGAAGAAGAAGAAGAAGAAGTAGAAGAAGAAACATAAGAAGAAAGAAAAAAGATGAAGAGGAAGAGGTGGAAGAAGAAGTAGAAGATGAAGAAAAACAACAATTAGAAGGAGAAGTGTATGAAGAAGAAGAAGAAGAAGAAGAAGAAGAGGATCAAGAAGGAGGAGTTGGACAAGAAAAAGAAGGTTAGTAATGAAGAAGAAGGGAAGAAGAAGAAGAAGAAGAAGAAAGGGAAGAAGAAGAAGAAAAAGTAGAAGGACAAGTAGTAGTAGAGGAAGAAGAAGAAGAAGATGATGATGATGATTAGGAAGAAAAAGAGAAGAAGAAGAAGAAGGATAAGAAGCTGTAATAGTAATAGTAGAAGAAGAAGAAGAAAAGAAAATAAAAGAAGAAAAGAAGAAGAAGAAGAAGAAGAAGAAGGAGAAGAAGAAGAAGAAGTAGAAGAAAGAGGAGTAAGAGAAGAAGAAGACATAGAAGAGAAAGAAGGAGGAGGAGAAGAAGAACAAGAAGAAGAAGAAGAGGAACAAGAAGAAGAAGATGAAGAGGAATTTTAAGTAGGAGGAGGAGAAGAAGAAGAAAAATAAGAAGGGAAAGAAGAAGAGGAGAAAGAAGAAGAAGAAGAAGAAGAAGAAGAAGGAGAGGAAGAAAGAAGAAGAAGAAGAAGAAGAAGAAGAAGAAGAAGAAGGAGAGGAAGAAGAAAGAAGACGAAGAAGAAGAAGAAGAAGAAGAAGAAGAAGATGATGATGAAGAAGAAGAAGAAGAAGAGGAAGAAAGAACAGGAAGAAGAAGAAGAGAAGAAGAATAACAACAAAAGGAAAAAGAAGAAGCAAAAGAAGAAGAATAGGAGAAGTAGAAGAAGAAAAAGAATAGGAAGAAGAAGAAGAAGAAGAAGAAGAGGAAGTAGAAGAAGAATAAGAAAAAGCAGAAGAAGAAGATGAAGAAGAAGAAGAAGAAGAAAAAGGATAAAAAGAAGAAGTAAAAGAAGAAGAGGATGAAGAAAAAGTTGAAGTAGTAGAAGAAGTTGAAGAGGAGAAGAATAAGAGGAGTACAAAGAAGAAGAAAAAGAAGAAGAAGAAGAAGAAGAAGAACATGGAAAAGAGAGGGAAGAAAAAAAGGAGTGAAGAAGAAGAAGAAGAAGAAGAAGATGATGATGAGGAACAAGAAGTACAAGAAGGTGAAGAATATGAAGAAAAAGAAGATGAAGAAGAGAAGAGGAAGAAGAAGAAGAAGATGATGAAGAAGAAGAAGAAGAAGAAGAAGAAGAAGAAGAAGATGAAGAAGAAGAAGAAGAAGAAGTAGAAGAGGAAGGAGAAGGAGAAGATGAAGAAGAACAAGAAGAAAAGAGAAAAGAAGAAGAAGTAGAAGAAGTAGAAGTAGTAAAAGAAAAAGAAAAAGAAGAAGAAGTAGAAGAATAAGAATAAGAATAAGAAGAAGAAGAAAAGAAGAGAAGAAGCGAAAGAAGAAGAAGAGAAAGAAGAAGAACAAGAAGAAGAAGTCAAAGAAGAAGAAGAAGAAGAAGTGGAAGAAGAACAACAACAACAAAAAGAAGGAAAAGAGGACGACGAAGAAGAAGATGAGGTTGAAAAAGTAGAAGAAAAGATGAAGAGGAAGAAGAGGAAGAAGAAGAAGAACAAGAAGATGAAGATGAAGAAGAAGAAGAAGAGAAAGAAGTGGAAGAAGAAGAAAAGGAAGAGGAGAAAAAAGAAGAAGAAGAGGATAAGAAGAAGACGACGAAGAAGAAGAAGAGAAGGAAGAAGTATAAGAAGCAGAAGGAGACGAAGAGGAAGGAGAACAGGCAGAAGAGGAAGAAGTAAATGCAGAAGATGAAGAAGAAGAGGAAGAAGAAGATATGGATGAGGAGGGAGTAGTAGAAGAAAAAGAAGAAAGATTAAGTAGAAGAAGAGAAGAACAACCAGTTGAGGAAGTCAACAAAGAAGTAGAAGTAGAAGAAGATGAATAAGCAAAGAGAGAGAGAAGATGAAGGCGAAATAGGGGAAGAAGGTTATGAAGAAGTAGGAGAATAGCAAGAAGAAGAAGAAAAGTGTAGGAAGTCGAAAATGAATAGGAATATGAGGAAGAAAAAGAAGAAAAAGAAGAAGAAGAAGAAGAAGAGGAAGAAAGAGAAGAAGAAGAAGAAAGAGAAGTGGAAGAAGAAGAGGAAGACAAAGAAGAAGAAGAAGAAGAAGGTGAAAAAAAGCGTAGAAAGAAGAAAAAGAAGAAGAGGAGGAAGAAGAAGAAGTGGAAGAAGAGGGAGAAGCGAAAGCAGAAGAAGAGGGAGACGTGAAAGTAGAAGAAAAAGAAGTAGAAGAATAGAAAAAGAAGGTGAAGAAAAAGTAGATGAAGAAGGAGAAGTAAAAGAAAAAGAAGAAGAAGAAGAACAAGAAGAACAATAAGTAGAATAAGAAGAAGAAGAAGAAGAAGAAGAAAAAGAAAAAGGAAAGGAAGAAGATTAAGAAGAAGAAAAAGTAGAAGAGGAATGAGAAGAAGAAGAAGACGTTGAAGAAAAAGAAGAAGAAGAAGAAGAAGAAAAAGAAGTAAAAGAAAAAAAGAAGTCGAAGAACATGTGGTAGAAGAAGAAGAAGAGGAAGAAGAGGAAGATGATGATGATGAAGAAAAAGAAGAAGTAGGAGTTGAAGAAGAAGAAGAAGAAGAAGAGGAAGAAGAAGAAGAAGAAGAAGACGAAGAAAGAAGAAAAGGAAGAAGATAAAGAGGAAGAGGAAGAAGAAGTAGAAGAGCAAGAAAAATGAGAAGTAGAAGAAGAAGAAGGAGAGAAGTAAGTGTAAGAAGAAGAAGAAGAAGGTGATGAAGTAGTTGTGGAAGAAGAAGAAGATGTTGAAGAAGAAGCAAAAGTAGAAGAATAAGAAGAAGAAGAAGAAGAAGAAGAAAAAGAAGTAAAAAAAAAAAAGAAGTAGAAGAAGAAAGATGAGGAGAAGAAGCAGATCAAAGAGAAGAGAAGAAGAGGAAGAAGAAGCTAAATAAGAAGAAGAAGAAAAAGAAGAAGTTCAAGAAGGAGGAGAAGAACATGAAGAGGAAGACGTGGAAGAAAAAGAGAAGAAGAAGAAGAAGAAGAATAAGAAGAAGAAATGGAATATGAGAAAGTTGTAGAAGAAGAAGAAGAAGAAGAAGAAGAAGAAAAAGAACAAGAGGTAGAAAAAGAAGAAGAAGAGGAAGATGATGATGATGATAAACAAGAAGAAGAAGAAGAAGTGGAAGAAGAAGAAGAGGAAGAAGAAGAAAAAGAAGAGAAAGAAGAAAAAAAGAGGAGAAAGAAGAAGAAGAAGAACAAGAAGAAGGAGAACAACAAGAAGAAGAAATGAAGGAGGAGGAGGAGGAAGAGGAAGGAGTAGAAGAAGTGGAAGTAGAAGAAGAAGAAGAGGAAGAAAAAGATGTGGAAGAAGTAGAAGAGGTAGAGGATGAAGAAGAAGTGGAAGAAGAGGAAGAAGTTGAGAAAAAGAGTAAGGTGAAGAAGAAGATGAAGAAGAAGACGAAGAAGCAGAACTGGAAGGAAAAGAAGAACAAGCTAAAGAAAAAGAAGATCAAGAAGAAAAGACGAAGAAGAGAAAGAAGAGGAAGAAGAAGCGCAAGAAAAAGAAGAAGAAGACGAAGAAGAAGAAGAAGAAGAAGAAGAAGAAGATGATGATGATGAAAAAGAAGGAGTGAAAGGAAAGAAAGAAGAAGAAGAAGAAGAAGAGAAAGAAGAGGAAGAAGAAAAAGAATAAGAAGAAGAGGAAAGAAGAAGAAGAAGAAGAAGAAGAAGAAGGTGAAGAAGAATGAGATGAAGAAGTAGAAGAGGAGGTAGTAGAAGAATAAGGCAAAGAAGAAGAAGAAGAAGATGAAGAAGAAGAGGAAGAAGATGATGAATTACTAGTAGTATTAGTTGAAGAAGAAAAAGAAGAAGTAGAGGAAGAAGTAGCAGAAGAAGAAGAAGAAGAAGAAGAAGAAGAAGAAAAAGAAGATGAAGAAGAAGAAGAAGAAGAGGAAGATGATGATGAAGATGATGAAGAAGAAGAAGATGAAGAAAAAGAAGAAGTAGAAGAAGAAGAAGAGGAGGAGGAGGAAGAAGAAGAAGAAGAAGGGGAAGACAAAGAAGAAGAAGAAGAAGAAGAAGAAGAAGAAGAAGATGAAGATGAGGAAGAAGATGAAGAAGAAGAAGATGATGATGATAATGAAGAAGAAGAAGAAGAGTAAGAAGAAGAAGGAGAAGTTGGAGGCGAAGAAACAGAAGAATTAATAGAAGAAGAAGTAGAAGAGCAAGAATAAGAAGAGGCAGGAGAAGAAGAAGAAGAAGAAGAAGACGATGAAGTAAAAGAAGAAGGAGAAGAAGAAGAAGAAGAAGAATTAGAAGTGGAAGATGGAGGAATATGAGAAGAAGAAGAATTAGAAGAGGGAGTAGAAGAAGAAGAAGAAGAATTCAAAGAAGTAAAAGATGGAAAATAAAAAGAAGAAGACGATGAAAAAAGGGGAAGACGAAGTGGAAAAAGATGATGAAGAAGAAGAAGAAGAAAGAAAAATCCAAGAACTATAAGAGGAAGAAACAAAGAAGAAGAAGAAATAGAAGAAGAAAAAGAAGAAGTAGTAGAAGAAGAAGAAGTCGAAGAAAAATGAGGGGAAGAAGAAGAAGCAGAAGAAGAAGAAGAGGAAAAAAGAAGAAGAAGAACAACAACAACAACAAGAAGATGAGGAAGACAAATAGAAGAAGAA
The DNA here is from genome assembly GCA_023846275.1 of Vanilla planifolia. NCBI lineage: Eukaryota > Viridiplantae > Streptophyta > Magnoliopsida > Asparagales > Orchidaceae > Vanilla > Vanilla planifolia. The sequence goes on from JAIUJO010000534.1 coordinate 533,102, forward strand.
GAAGAAGAAGAAGAAGAAAAAGAAAAAGAAGAAGAGGAAGAAGTCAAAGAAGAAGAATAATAGGAAGAAGAAGAACAAGAAGATTAAGAAGAGGAAGAAGAAGAGGAAAAAGAAGAAGAAGAAGAGGAGGAGGAGGAGGAAGTAGAAGTAGAAGAAGAAGAGGAGTGAGAAGAAGTAGAAGAAGAAGAAGAAGAAGTAGAGGAAGAGGTAGAAGAGGAGGAGAATAGGAAGAATACGAAGAAGAAGAAAAAGTAGAAGAAGAAGATCGTGAGAATTGGAGGAAAGAAGAAGGAGAAGAAGAAAAAGAAGAAGAACATAGAAAAGAGAGGGAAGAAAAAGAAGAAGAAGAAGATGATGAAGAAGAAGATGAGGAAGAAGAAGTAGAAGAAGGTGAAGAAGAAAAAGAAGATGAAGAAGAGAAGAAGAAGAAGAAGAAGAAGAAGACGATGAAGAAGAAGAAGAAGAAGAAGATGAAGAAGGCTAAGAAGAAGAAGAAGAAGAAGAGGAAGAAGTAGAAAAGGAAGGAGAAGGAGAAGATGAAGAAGAACAAGAAGAATAAAGAAAAGATGAAGAGGAAGAAGTAGTAGTAAAAGAAGAAGATGAAGAAGAAGAAGAAGAAGAGGTAGAAGAAGAAGCACAAGAAAAAGAAGAATAAGGATTAGTAGAAGAAGAGAAGAAGCAAAAGAAGAAGAAGAGAAAGAAGTAGAAGTAGAAGAAGAAGAAGAAGAGAAAGAAGAAGAAGAAGAAAAAGATGTCAAAGAAGAAGATGAAGATGAAGATGAAGAAGTGGAAGAAGAAGAAGAAGAAGAATAACAACAAGAAGGAAAACAGGACGACCAAGAAGAAGAGGAGGTTGAAAAGAAGAAGAGGAAGAAGAGAAAGAAGAAGAAGAACAAGAAGATAAGGAGGAGGAAGAAGAAGAAGAGAAAGAAGTGGAAGAAGAAGAAAAGGAAGATGAGGAAAAAGAAGAAGAAGAGGAAGAAGAAGAAGAAGGAAGAGGAGGAGGAGGAGATGAAGAAGACGACGAAGAAGAAGAAGAGAAGGAAGAAGCAGAAGAAGCAGGAGACAGAGAAGAAGGAGAACAGGTAGAAGATGAAGAAGAAAACGCAGAAGATGAAGAAGAAGAGGAAGAAGAAGTTATGGATGAAGTAGAAGAAGATGAATAAGAAGTAAAGAGATAAAGAAGATGAAGGCGAAGAAGAGGAAGATTGTTATGAAGAAGTAGGAGAATTGGAATATGAGGTAGAAGAAGAAGAAAAAGAAGAAGCAGAAGAAGAATATGATTATGAGGTAGAAGAAGAAGAAAAAGAAGAAGAAGAAAAAGAAGAAGAAGAAAAAGAAGAGGAAGAAAGAGAAGAAGAAGAAAAAGTAGAAGTGGAAGAAGAAGAAGAAGACAAAAAAGAAGAAGAAGAAGAGGAAGGAGAAAAAGAAGAGTAGAAAGTAGAAGTTGAAGAAGAAAAAGAAGAAGAGGAAGAAGAAGAAGTGGAAGAAGATAAAGAAGCAGAAGAAGAAGGAGAATTAAAAGTAGAAGTAGAAGAAGAAGAAGAAGAAGACGTAGAATTAGAAGAAGAAGAAGAAGAAGAAGAAGAAAAGGAAAGGAAGAAGATGAAGAAGAAGAAGAAAAAGTAGATGAGGAATTAGCAGATGAAGAAGATGCAGAAGAAAAAGAAGAAGAAGAAGAAGAAGTAGTAGAAGAAGAAGAAGAAGAAAAAGAAGTAAACGAAAAAAAGAAGTAGAAGAAGTGGTACAAGAAGAAGAAGAGGAAGAAGAGGAAGATGATGATGATTAAGAAAAAGAAGAAGTAGGAGAAGAAGAAGAAGAAGAAGACGACGAAGAAGAAGAAAAGGAAGAAGATGCGGAACAAGAAGAAGAAGAAGAAGAAGAAAGAAGAAAAGGAAGAAGATAAAGAAGAAAAGGAAGAAGAAGTTGAAGAGCAACAAAAATGAGAATTAGTAGAAGAAGGAGAGAAGTGGAAGAAGAAGAAGAAGAAGGTGATGAAGTAGTTATGGAAGAAGAAGAAGAAGATGAAGAAGAATAAGAAAAAGTAGAAGAAGAAGAGCAAGAAGAAGAAGAAGAAGAACAAGGAGAAGAAGAAGAGGAAGAAGATTAGGGTGAAGGAGGAGGAGGAGAAGAAGAAGTTGAAGAAGTGGGATGATGAGAAGAAGCAGATGAAAGAAAAGAAGAAGAAGAGGAAGAAGAAGTAGAATAAGAAGAAGAAGAAAAAAAAGAAGTTCAGGAAGGAGGAGAAGATGATGAAAAGGAAGAAAAAGAGGAAGAAAAAGAGAAGAAGAAGATGAAGAAGAAGAAATAGAATATGAGGAAGTAGAAGAAGAAGAAGAAAAAGAAGAAGAGGTAGAAAAAGAAGAAGAAGAAGAAGATGATGATGATGAACAAGAGGAAGAAGAAGAAGTGGAAGAAGAAGAATAGGAAGAAGAAGAAAAAGAAGAGAAAGAAGAAGAGGAAGAAGAAGATGACTAAGAGGAAGAAGAATAGGATGAAGAAGAACAAGAAGAAGAAGAAATGAAGGAGGAAGAGGAGGAAGAGGAAGGAGTAGAAGAAGTGGAAGAAGAAGAAGAAGAAGGAGAAGAATGAGAGGAAGGTGAGGAGAAGAGGATGGCGAAGAAGAAGAAGATGAGGAGGAAGAAGAAAAGGAAGAGGAGGAAGAAGATGATGAAGAATAAGAAGAAGATGATGATGACGAAGAAGAAGAGGAAAAAGAAGAAGAGGAAGATGAAAAAGAAGAGGAAGAAGAGGAAAATTAATAGCAAGAAGATGTGGATGAAGAAGAACAAGAACAAGAAGTGGGAGAAGAAGAAGAAGGAGAAGAAGAACTACAAAAGTAAGATGAAGAAGTGAATAAAGGTGAGGACAAGAGGATGAAAAAGTGAGGAGGAAGAAGATGATGTAGAAGAAGAAGAAGATGATGATGAAGAAGATGAGGAGGAGGAAGAAGAAGAAAAAGATGATGAAAAAGAAGAACTATATTACTTTTATTTTTCTCTTTTAAATTTTATTATATATTTAGTTAATATTAAAATAATAAGTTTTATTATTTTACTTATTTAATTTACTAACTCATATATATTTTAAAGGAGGTCCGATCGAAATGAAACAAACTTAATTAGAAGAAGATGATGAAAAAGAAGAGCAAGAAGAAGAAGAAGTAGAAGAAGAAGAGAAACACTAAGAAGAAGACGAAGAAGAAGAAGAAGAAGAAGAAGAAGAAGAGAAAGACTAAGAAGAAGATGAAGAAGAAGAAGTAGAAGTAGAAGAAGAAGAAGAGGAAGAAAAAGATGTGGAAGAAGTAGAAGAAGAAGAGGATGAAGAAGAAGTGGAAGAAGAGGAAGAAGTCGAGAAAAAGAGTAAGATGAAGAAGAAGATGAAGAAGAAGATGAAGAATAAGAAGTGGAAGGAAAAGAAGAAGAAGCTAAAGAAAAAGAAGATCAAGAAGAAAAGGAGGAAGAAGAGAAAGAAGAGGAAGAAGAAGCACAAGAAGAAGAAGAAGAAGAGGAAGAAGAAGAAGATGATGATGATGATGATGATGATGATGATGAAGAAAAAGAAGGAGAGGAAGGAAAGAAAGAAGAAGAAGAAGAAGAAGAAGAAGAGGAGAAAAAAGATGAGGAGGAAGAAGAAGAATAAGAAGAGGAGGAAAAAAAAAGAACAACAAGATGAAGAAGAATGAGAAGAAGAAGTAGAAGAGGAGCTAGTAGAAAAATAAGGCAAAGAAGAAGAAGAAGAAGATGAAGAAGAAGAGGAAGAAAAGGTAAAAGAAGAAGAAGTTGATGAAGTAGTAGTAGTATTAGTAGAAGAAGACAAAGAAGAAGAAGAAGAAGAAGAAGCACAAGAAGAAGAAGAAGAAGTAGAAGATGAGGAAGAAGAAGAAGAGGTAGATGATGATGAAGATGATGAAGAAGAAGAAGATGAAGAAAAAGAAGAAGTAGAAGAAGAAGAAGAGGAGGAGGAAGATTAAGAAGAAGAAGAAGAAGGGGAAGACAAAGAAGAAGAAGAAGAAGATGAAAAAAAGGGGAAGAAGATGACGAAGATGACGATGATGATGATGAAGAAGAAAAAAAGTAAGAAGAAGAAGAAGAAGTTGAAGTTGAAGAAGCAGAAGAATTAATAGAAGAAGAAGTAGAAGAGCAAGAATAAGAAGAAGGAGGAGAAGAAGAAGAGGAAGAACAAGATGAAGTAAAAGAAGAAGGAGAAGAAGAAGAAGAAGAAGAATTAAAAGCAGAAGGAGGAATAGGAGAAGAAGAAGATGTAGAAGAGGGAGTAGAAGTAGTAGAAGAAGGAGATGTCAAAGAAGTAAGAGATGAAGAATAAAATGAAGAAGACAATGATAAAAAGGGGAAGAAGAAGTGGAAAAAGATGAAGAAGAAGAAGAAGAAAAAAAAACCAAGAACAATAAGAAAAAGTAGTAGAAGAAGAAGAACAACAAGAAGAAGCAGTACAAGACGAAGAAGAACAAGAAGAAGAAGAAGAAGAAAGGGAAGAAGAAGAGAAAGAAGAAGAAGAAGAAGAAGAACAAGTAGAAGAAGAAGAAGAAGTGGAAGAGAAACAGAAGAAGAAAAAGAAGGAAAAGAAGAAGAGGAAGAAGACGAAGAAGAAGAATAATGGGAGGAAGAAGAAGAAGAAGAATAAGAAGAGGAAGAAGAAGAGGAAGAAGAAGAAGAAAAAGAAGAAGAAGAAGAAGAAGAGGAAGAAGATGAAGAAGAAGAAGAAGAAGTAGAGGAAGAGGAAGAAGAAGAAGAAGATGAAGATGTGGAAGAAAAAGAAGAAGAAGATGATGGAGAAGAGGAAGATGAGGAGAAGAGGATGATTAGGAACAGGAAGATGAGGAGGTAGAAGAAGAAGAAGAAGAGGAAGAAGAAGAAGAAGAAGAAGAAGAGGAAGAAGAAGTGGAAGAAGATAAAGAGGAGGAATAATCAGAAGAAGAGGAAGAAGGGAAAGAAGAAAAGAAAAAGAAGATGAGATAGAAGAAGAAGAAGAAGAGGAAGAAGAAGAAGAAGACGAAGAAAAGGAGGAAGAAGAAGAAGTAGAATATTAATTGTTAAGGATTAGGGTATTAGAGATTAGGGATTTAGGATTAGGGATTAGAGATTATGGATTAGGGATTAGAGATCAGTGATTCGGGATGCAGCATTTAAGATTAAAGATTAAGTATTATAGATTTCAGATAAGAGATTAACGGATTAGGATTAGAAGTAGAAAATGGATTAGGGTTTAGTGATTAGGCATTTGTTATTAAGGATAAGATATTATGGATTAAAGATCAGGAATTATTGATTATAGTTTAGGGATTAGTGCTTAGGGGAGAAGGTTTTGAGTTTACGGAATGCAAGTTTGTGATTATAGTTCGGGATTAATGACTAAGGATGGATTAGGGATTAAGAATTAGGGATTGGGGATTAAGGAGAAGGAAGAAGGAAGAAGAAAGAAAGAAGAAGAAGATGAAGGAAGAAAGAAGAAGGAAGAAGGAAGAAAGAAGAAGCAGAAGGGGAGGAAGAAGAAGAGGAAAAAAAGAAAAAGAAGAAGAAGAAGAGGAAGAAGAGAAAGAAGGAAGGAGGCAGGAAGAAGCAAGAAGGAAGAATAAAGAAGAAAGAAGTAAGTAGAAAGAAGAAAGAAGAAAGAAGAAATAAGAAAGAAGGAAGAAGAAGTAGAAGAAGAAGAAGAAGAAGAAGGATATTGAAAAGGTGATAGACAATGAAGAGAAGGTGAAAGATAAGGAGAAGGAGAAGGAGAAGGGGAAGGTGAAGGCGATAGAGAAGGGGAAGGAGAACGAGGAGTATGAGATAAGGAAGGAGAAGGAGAAGGAGAATGAGAAGGAGAAAGAGAAGGAGAAGAAGGAGAAATATAAGAAGAAGAAGAAGAAGAAGATGGTGATAATGATGATGATAAAGAAGAAGAACAACAACAAGAGGAAGAAGAGGAAGGAGAAGAACAATAAAAGAAGACATAGTGGAAGAAGAAGAAGACGAGGTAGATGAAGAAGATGAAGAAGAAGAAAGTGGAGATGGAGACGAGGAAGAAGAAGAAGAAAATGAAGATGAGGAAGAAGAAGAGAAAGAATAAAAAAGAAAGAAGAAGGAAGATTACAGAAGGATGAAGGAAAGAGGTAAGAAGAATGGAGGAGAAAGAAAGAAGAAAGTAGTAAGAATAAAAAAAGAAGAAAAAAGGAGGAAGAAAAAGAAGAAGAAGAAGAAGAAGGAGAAGGAAAAGGAGCATGATGAGGAGAAGGAGGAGGACAAAGCGAAGGAGAAGGGGAGGGTGAAGGAGATGGAGAAGGAGAAGGAGAAGGGGAAGTAGAAGAAGAAAAAGAAGAAGATGATGAAGAACAGGAAGAAGGAATAGTAGAGGAAGAAGAAGAAGAAAAAGTGGAAGAAGAAGATGAAGAAGAAGAAGATGAAGAAGACGAAAAAGATGTAGAAGTAGAAGAAGAAGAAGAACAAGAGGAAGAAGAAGAACTAGAGAAGAAGAGAGAGAAGAGGAAAAAGAAGAAGTGCTAGAAGAAGAGGAAGAGGAAGAAGAAGAAGAAGAAGAAGAAGAAGTAGAAGTTGAAAAAGAAGGAAATGAAGATGATGAAGAAGAAGAAGAAGAGGAAGAAGAAGAGAAAAACTAAAGAAAAGGAAGAAGAAAGAATGAAGAAGGAATAAGGAAGGAGGAAAAAGGAGAAAGGAAGAAGAAAGAAGAAGGAAGAAAGTATAAAGAAAAAAGAAGTGCGAAGAAAGAAGGAACAAGAAGAAGATGAAGAGGAAGAAGGACAAGGAAAAGGAGAAAGAGGATTAGGAGAAAGTGGGGGAGAAGATGAAGGAGAAGGAGAAAGAGAAGGGGAAGGTGAAGGAGATGGAGAAGGAGAAAGAGAAGGAGAAGTAGACAAAGAAGGAGGAGAAGGAGAAGCAGAAGAAGAAAGATAAGGAGAGGAGAAGGGGAAGAAGAAAGAGAAGGAGAAGACAAAGAAGAAGAAGAAGAAGTAGAAGAAGAAGTAGAAGGAGAAGAAGGACAAGGAAAAGAAGAAGAAGAAGAAGTAGAAGGAGAAGAAGGACAAGAAAAAGAAGAAGAAGAAGAAGAAGAAGAATGAGAGAAAGAAGAAGAGTAAGAAGAAGAACAAGAAAAGAAGGAGAACAAGAAGAAGAAGGAGAATAGTAAAAAGAAGAAGAGGAATAAGAAGAAGAAGAAGAAGATGAAGATGAAGATGAACAAGAAGAAGAAAAGAAAGAAAAAGTAGAAGAGGATGAAGAAGAAGAAGAAGAAGAGGAAGATGAGGAAGAGGACGAAGAAGAAGAAGAAGAAAATGAGGAAGAAGAAGCGAAAGACGAAGAAGAAGAAGTTGAAGAAGTAGAAGAAGAAGAAGAAGAAGAAAATGAAGAAGAGGATGAAGAAATGGATTAGGGATTAGGGGTTAGGGGTTAGGGATTAGGGAATATGGATTACAGAATAAGAAGGTAGGGATTGGGGATTAAAGAGGTGTTTGGGATTGGTGGTTAGGGATTAGGGATGAAGGGATTAGAGGTTAGGCAATATGGATTATGCATTAGTAATTAGAGATTAGGGTTTGAAAATTAAGGATTATGGATTAATGAGTTAGCATTAGGGAATAAGAAAAATGAATTAAGGATTAAAGATTAAGGATTCGGGAGTAAAGATTAGAGATGAAGAGATTAATGATTAAGGATTAGGGTTTAGTGATTAGGGATTAAGGATTAAGGGATTAATTATTAATGATTAGGAATTTGGGATTAAGGATTACAGATTAAGAAATAGGAATTATTAATTAAAGATTAGTGAGTAGGGATTCGAGATGTATTATTAAGTGTTAGAGATTAAGGATTAGGATTAAGATTAAGGATTAGAGGTTGATGACTAGAGATTCGTGATTAAAAATTATATATTATAAATAAAGAATTAAGAATTAAGAATTAATAATTAAGTATTAGGGATTAGCGATTAAAAATTAGGGAATAAAGATTATAGATTAAAAATTAGAGGTTAGAGATTAAGGATTATAGATTGTAGGTCAGGGATTAAGGATTAGGAATTAGGTATTAGTGGTTAGGGTTTAGAGATTATGGATTAAGGATTAATGATTAGGGATTAAGGATTGATTAAGAATTCTGGATTAAGAATTAAAGATTAGGGATTAGGGATTAGGGAATAGGGAGAAGGAAGAAAGGAGAAAGGAAGAAGAAGAGAAAGAAAGAAAGAAGAAGAAAGAAGGAAGAAGGGTAAAGTTAGAAGGAAGAAGAAGGAAAAGAGAAGGAAGAAGAATAGGGAAAAGAAGAAAAAAAAGAAGTGGAAAAAGAAGAGGAAGAATAAATAAGAAAGAAGAAAGAAGAAAGAAGAACGAAGAGAGAAGAAGAAAAAAAGAAGAAAGAAGGAAGGTGGAAGGAAGAAGCAGGAAGAAAGAAGGAAGAAGAAAGAAGAAAGAAGAAAGAAGAAAGAAGAAAGAAGAAAAAGAAAGATAAATGAAGAAGAAGAGGAAGAAGAAGTAGAAGGGGAAGAAGGAGGAGAAGGAGAAGCAAAAAGAGAATAAGAAGTAGATGGAGAAGGAGAAGGAGATGGAGAAGGTGATGGAGAAGGAGAAGGAGAAGGAGAATGCGAAGGAGAAAGAGGAGGAGAAGAAGAAGGAGAAGATGAAGGAGAAGAAGAAGAAGAAGAAGAAGAGGAAGTAATAGAAGTAATAATAGAAGAAGAAGAAGAAGAAGAGGAAGAAGAAGTGGAAGAAGAAGAAAAAAAGAAGAAGAAATAGGAAAAGAAGAAGAGGAAATGGAAGAAGAAGAAGAAGAGCCAGAAGAAGTAGAAGAAGAAGAAGAAAAGAAGAAGAAGAAGGAGAAGTAGTAGTAGAAGAAGAACAAGAACAAGAACATGAAGAAGAAGAAGAAGAATAAGTAGAGGAAGAAGAAGAAAATGAAAAATACGAAGAAGAACTAGCAGAAGAAGAAGAAGTAGTAGAAGAAGAAGATGAAAAAGAAGAGGAAGAAGAAGTGGAGGATGAGGAAGAAGTGGAAAAAGTATTAAGGATTATAGATTAAGGATTAGGGATTAAGGAATAGAGATTACAGATTTTAGATTATAAATTATGGATTATGAATCAAAGATTAGGGATTATGTGTTAAAGATTAAGGTTTAAGGACTACATATTAAGGATTAGAAATTAAGGATTAAGGATTAGAAATTATCTGTTAAGGATGGATTAGAGATTAAAGTTTAGGGATTTGGGATTAGGGAATAAGGCCTTAGGATTAGTGATTAGGGAGGGATGTAATAGAGATTACAAATTTAGAGATAAGAGGTTAGGGAGGGAAGGATTAAGGAGTAAGGTTTAGAGAATATGGATTAAGGATTATGAAGAAGAAGTTGAAGAAGAAAAAGAGGAGGAAGAAGAATTTGAAGAAGAATAAGGAGAAGAAGATGATGAAGAAGAAGAAGAAGAAGATTAAGAAGAAGAAGAAGAAGAGGGAGATGAAGAAGAAGGGGAAAAAGAAGAAGAAGGAGGAGGAGAAGAAGAAGAAGAAGGAGAAAAAGAAGTGAAGGAAGAAGAAGAAGAAGAAAAAGAAGAAGATGAAGAAGAAGAAGAAGAAGAATGAGAAGGAGAAGAGTATGAAGAAGATGAAGAAGAGTAAGGTGAAGAAGTTGAAAGGAAGAAGAAGAAGAAGTGGAAGAAGAAGAAGAGGAAGACGAAGAGGAAGATGAGAAGAAAAAGAAGAAGAACAACAAGAAGAGAGGAAGAAAAAGATGATGAAGAAGAAGAAAGAGAAAAATATGAAAAAGAAGAAGGAGAAGAAGCAGAAGAAGTAGAAGAAAAAAAAAGAATAAATAAAAGTGGAAGAAGAAGAAGAAGAAGAGGAAGAGGAAGAAGAAGAAGAAGAAGAAGAAGAAGAAGGTGATGAAGAAGAAGTAGAAGATGCAGAAGAAGAAGAGGAAGAAGAAGAAGAAGAAGAAGAAAAAGAAAGAGAAGTAAAAGAGGAAGAAGAAGTAAAAAGGAAAGAAGAAGTGGAGGAAGAAGACGTGGAAGAAGAAGAGGTGGAAGAAGAAAAAGAAGAGGAAGAATAGGAAAAAGAAAAAGAGAAAAAAGAAGAGATGTAGTTAAAGAAGAATTAGAAGTAGAAGAGGAGGAAGAAGAAGAAAAAGAAAAAGTAGTAGTAGTAGAAGAAGAAGAAGAAGAAGAGGAAGAGAAAGAAGACGAAGAAGAAGAAGAGGAAGAAAATGAAGACGCAATTATGGAAGAAGAAGAAGAAGAGGAAGAAGTGGAAGAAGAAGAGGAAAAAGCAACAAATTAGGGGTTGTTAGCGATTAGGAATTAGGGATTATGGAATGAAGGATTCGGGATTTGGTATTAGCAAATATAGATTAAAGATTAATGATAGAGAGATTAGGGATTAAGAATTAGGGATTTATGTGCAAGCAATTTGGGATTAAGGTTTAGTGATTAGGGATTAAATTTAGGGATTAGAGATTAGGGATTAAAGAGGGGAGATTTTGGATTAAACAATATGGATTATGGTTTAAGGAAGGAGGGATTGGGGATTAGAGATTAGGTTGAGGGATTACAAATTAGGGATTAAGGAGGGAGGGATTAGATATTATGCATTTTAGATTAAGGATTAAAGATTAGAGATTATAAATAAGCAATTAGGGATTAGAGTTTATGGATTAAGGATTATGGATTAGGGAATAAAGATTACGAATTATAGAAGAAGGGAAAGATGAAGAAGTTGAAGAAGGAAGAAGTAAAAGAGGAGGAAGAGGAAAAGGATTAGGGATTAACGATTAAGGGTTAAGAATCAGTGATTAAGGATTAAGGATGGAGGGATATGGGATTAGGTATTAGCAATTATGGATTAGGGATTATGGAATATGGATTAAGGATTATTAATTAGGGATTAGGGATTAGGGATTAAGGATTAAGAAATAAGAAATAACTAATAGGATAGTAGATTAAGGATTAGGGATTATAAATTAAGGATAAGGATTTGGGATGAAGGGATTAATGATTAGGGATTAAGGATTAAGGATTATGAGATTAATTATTAAAGATTGTTTATTAGGGTTTTAGGATTTGGGATTATAGATTAGGAAAATAGGGATTAGGGATTAAGAATTAGAGATTAGTGGTTATGTGTTTAGGATTCAAGATTATGGATTAGAGATTAGAGATTAGGGATAAGGAGTAGAGATTAAGTGATTAGGATTAAGATTAAAGATTAGGGATAAGGGATTAGGGATTAAGAATTAAGTATTAGAGATAAGGGATTAGAGATTATGGATTAAGGATTATGGATTAGGGATTAGGGATTAGGGATTAGGGATTAGGTATTAGAGATAAGAGATTTAGGTTTAGAGACAAAGGATTATATATTAGCGATTAATGATTGGGGATTATGGATTAAAGTTTAATTAATTAGAAGGGCATGGATTAGGGACAACAAATTTAGGGATAATAGATTAAGCAGGGAGGAGTAAAGGAGTAGGGACTAGGGAATAAAGATTAAGGATTATGAAGAACAAGGTGAAGAAGAAGAGGAAGAGATGGAAGAAGAAGAAGAACATCAAGGAGAAAAAAAAGAAGAAAAAGAAGAAATAGAAGAAGAAGAGGAAGACGAAGAAGAAGAGGAAGACAATGAAGAACAAGAAAATAATGAAGAAGAAGAAGAAGAAGAAAAAGAAGAAGAGGAGGGAGAAGAAGAAAAAGAAGAAGAGGAAGAAGAAGAAGAAGAAGAAGAAGAATAAGAAGGAGAAGAGTGAGAAGAGTAATAAGAAGTAGAAGTAAAAGAAGAAGAAGCAGAGGAAGAAGAAAAAGAACAAGAAGAAGAGGAGGAGGAGGAGGAAGAAGAAGAACAAGATAAAGAATGAGAAAGAGAATAGTAACAGGAAGAAGAAGAAGAAGAAGAAGGTGAAGAAGTTGAAAAAGAAGAAGAAGAAAGATAAGAAGAATAAAGAGGTGAAGAAGAAGAAGAAGAAGTTGAAGAAGAGAGGAAGTAAAAGATGAAGAAGTAGAGGAAGAAGACGAAGAGGAAGAAGAAGAAGAAGAAGAAGAAATAGAAGAAGAAGAAGAAGAAGAAGAAGAAGAAGAGGAAGAAGGAGATGGAAGAGAAGAAGAAGAAGAAGAAGAAGAAGGAGAAGAATAAGTAGAGGAAGAAGAAAAGGAAGTAGAAGAAGAAGAAGAAGAAGAGGAAAAAGAGGAAGAGGAAGAAGTGGAAGAAAAAGAAGAAGAAGAAGAAGAAGAAGAGGAAGAAGAAGAAGAAGAAAAACAAGGAGTGGAAGAAGAAGAAGAAGAAAAACATGGTGAAGAAGAAAAGGAGGAGGAAGAAGAAGAAGATGAAGAGGAAGAAAAAGAAGAAATAGAAGCGAAAGAAGAAGGAGAAGAAGAAGAAGAAGAAGAACAAGTAGAAGAAGAAGACGAGGGGGAAGAAGAAGAATAAGAACAAGAACATGAATAATAATAAGAAGAAGAAGAAGAAGAGGAAAAAGAGGAATAGGAAGAAGTAGAGATGTAGAAGTAGTAGAAAAAGAAAGAAGAAGAAGAAGAACAAGAAGAATAAGTGGAAGAAGAAGAAAAAGAAAAAAGAAGAAGAGGATTAAGAAGATGAAGAGGAAGATATAGAAGAAGAGGAAGAAAAAGAAGATGAAGATAACGAAGAAGTGGAAGAAGAAGAAGAAGAGGAGGAGGTGGAAGGAGTAGAAGAGGAAGAGGATTAGGGATCAGTGGCTAGGGATTAGGGATTAAGGAATGAAAGATTAGAGATTATGTGTCTGGGATGTGGAGTAAAGATTAGGTAGAAGATATTATGGATTTGGGAATTAGCAATAAGGGATTAAGGATTATGGGTTAAGGATTAGAGATTAGAGATTAATTAGGGAGGGATTAGAGATTTGGGATTAGGGAATAAAGATTACGGGTAAGGGAGGGAGGGATTAGGATTAGGGATTAGAGATTAGGTATTAGGGTTTATAGATTGGTGATTAGGGAAGGAGGGATTAAGTATTAGGCATTATAGTTTAGGGCTTAAGGATTATGGATTAGGAAGTAAGCATTAGGGGATTAGGGAAGAAGATGAGAAAGAAGAAGTGCAAGAAGGAATAATAAGAGGAAAAAGTAGTAGATGAAGAAGAACAAGAAGAAGGAGAGGAAGAATAAAAGGAAATAAGAAAGAATAAAGAAGAAAGAAGAAGAAAGAAGGAAGAGGGAAGAAGAAAGAAGGAAGGTGGAAGGAAGAAGAAAGAATGAAGAAGGAAGAAGAAAGAAGAAAGAAGAAAGAAGAAAGAAGAAGAAGAAGAAGAAGAAGAAAAAACAAAGGAGGATGTAGAGAAGGAGTACAAAGAGAAGGAGATGGAGATGGAGAAGGAGAAAGTGAAGGACATGGAGAAAGAGAATGAGAAAGATAAGGGTAAGAAGAAGGAGAAGAAGTAGTAGAAAAAGAAGCAGAAGAAGAAGATGAGGAGAAGAAGAAGAAGACGAAGAAGAAGAAAAAAGAAGAAGAAGAAGAAGAAGACGAAGTAGAATCTGAGGAAGAAGAAGAAGAGAAGTAAAAGAAGAAGATGAAGAAGAAGAAGATGAGTAAGATGAGGAAGCTAAGGAAGAGGTAGAAGAGGAAGAAGAATTGTATGAAAATAAGAAAATGGAGAAGAAGAAGGAGAAGAGGAGGAGGAAGAAGTAAAAGAAGGAGAAGAAGTAGAGGAAGATAATGAAGAAGAAGAAGGAGAAGAAGAAGAAGTAAAAGAAGAAGAAGAAGTAAAAGAAGAAGAAGAAGAAGGGTAAGATGAGTAAGTTGAGAAAGAAGAAGAAGAAGAAGAGGAAGGAGTGGAAAAGAAAAAGAAAAAGAAGAAGAAGAAGTGGAAGAAGAAGAAGAAAGAGAGGAAGAAGAGGTAGAAGAGATTGATTAAGGATTAAGGATTAAGGATTAGGGGATAAGGTTTATGGATTAGGGAATATGGAGGGAGGTATATAGGATTAGCTATTTGGGATTATGGATTAGGAATACTGATTAAAGATTAAAAAATTAAGAATTAAGGATTAAGGATTATCAATTAGGGATTAAGAATTAGGGTTTAATAATTAAGGATTAGTGATTAGGGAGTGAAAGCTAAGGAATAAGTAGTCATGATAAAAGATTAAGGATTAAGGATTAGGGTTAAGGGTTAAAGATCATAAGATTAATGATTAGGGAATTGGGATTAAGGATTAAGGATTAAGGAATTACTTGCTAAAGATTGGAGATTCAGGGTTTAGGATTTGGGATTATAAATTAGGGAGTAGAGATTAAGGATAAAGGATTAGAAATTAGTGATTATGGATTTGAGATTCAAGATTATGGGCTAGAGATTAGGGATCAGGTATTAGGAAATAGGGTTCAAGGATTAAGGATTATAGATTAGGGATTAAGGATTAAAAATTAAGAATTCAGGATTACAGATTATTGATTAGGAATTAATGATTAGGGAATAAGTATAATGGATTATAGTTATAGGATTACTGATTAGGGATTAGAGATTATGGATTAGAGATTATGGATTAGAGATTAGGAATTAGAGATTAAGGATTAAGGATTGGGGATTTTGGATCAAAGATGGATTAAGGATTAGGGATTAGGGATTAAGAAATAAGGATAAGAGATTAGTGATTAGGGATTACAAATTTAGGGATAAGGGTCTAATGTGGGTGGGATTAATGAGTAAGGATAAGGGAATAAGAATTAAGGATTACAATGAAGAAGCAGAAGAAGAAGAAGAGGAGGAAGAAGAAGAAGAAGAAGGAGGAGAAAAAGGAGGAGAAGAAGAAGAAGAAAACGATGATGATGATGATGATGATGAAGAAGAAGAACTAGAAGAAGAACTAGAAGAAGAAGAGGAAGAGGAAGAAGAAGAAGAAAATGTGGAAAAAGAAGAAGAAGAAGAAGAAGAAGAAGAAAAAGAAGAAGAAGAGGAGGAAGAAGAAGAAAAAAGAAGAAGAGGAAGAAGAAGAAGAAGAAGATGAAGAAGAAGAATGAGAAGGAGAAGAGTAAGAAGAAGAAGGAGAAGGAGAAGGTGAAAAGTTGAAGAAGAAGGAGAAGAAGAGGAAGATGAAGAGGAAAAAGAAGAAGAGGAAGAAGAAGAAAAAAAAGGAAAGTGTAGAAGAAAGAAGAAGAACAAGAAGAAGGGAAGAAGAAAAGATGATGTTGAAGAAGGAGAAGAAGAAGAAGAAGAGGAAGAGGAGGAAGAAGAATAAGAAAAGGAAGATGAGGAAGAAGTGGAAGATGAAGATGTAGATATGGAAGAAGAAGAAGAGGAAGAAGAAGAAGAAGTGGAAGAAGAAGTTGAGAAAGAATTAGATTACGGATAACCTGTGAGGGATTATGAATTAGGGATGAGGGATTAGTGATTTTGGAATTAAGGATTAGAGATATGGTATCAAAGAATATGGATTAAAGATTAATGATGAAGGGATTAGGGATTTGTGAGTTCACAATTAGGGATTATGAATTAGTGATTAAGGAGGGAGAGATTACAAAAGTGGGATTAGGGATTAAGGAATATGGATTATGGATTATACGAGGGAGGGAATGGCGATTAAAGATAAGGTATTAGGGGTTACAGATTGTGGAGTAAGGATGTAGGGATTTGATATTAGTCATTAGAGATTACGAATTAGGGATTAAAGATTAGTGATTATGGATTAGTAACTAGGGATTTGGGTTTAGTGATTAAGGATTATGGATTAGGCAGTAGGGATTAGGGATTAAGGAAGAAAAGGAGGAAGAAGAAGTGAAAGAAGGAAGAAGTAGAAGAAAACAAAGAAGAGGATTGGGGACTAAGGATTAGAGGTTAAGAATTATTGATTAAGTATTAAATGGAGGGATATGGGATTAGGTGTTAGCGATTATGGATTAAGGATTAAAAATTAGGTAGTAAAGATTACTAATTAGGGATTAAGGTTTAAGGTTTCATGATTAAGGATGAGGGATTAAGGAGTAAGGATTAAGAATTAGAAATAAGGATAAGGGATTAAAGGCTAGGGATTATGGATTAAGGTTATGAGGATGAAGGGATCAATGATTAGGGATTAGGGATTAAGGATATAGGATTAAGGGATTAATTATTAAGGATTAGTAATTAAGGTTTAGAGGATTTGGGATTATGGATTAAGGAATAAGGATTAGGGATTAAGGATTAGAGATTTGTGATTATTAATTTTGGAATCAAGATATAGATTAGAGATTAGGGATTAGGTGATTAGGATTAAGATTAGTGATTAGCAATATGGGATTAAGGATTAGGGATTAGGAATTAAGGATTAGCGATAAGGGATTAAACATTTCGGATTAAGGAGTATTGAATATAGATTAGACATTATAGGTTAGGGATTAGGTATTAGCAATTAGAGTTTTAGGATTAAGGATTTGAAATTAGGGCTTTGAGATAATGGATTATAGATTATAGATAAGGGATTAGGGATTAGGTATTAGAGATAGGGTTTAGGGTTTAGAGATTAAGGATTAAGAATTAGGCATTATGGATTAAAGATGGATTAGGATTTAAGGATTAAGATTTAAGGATTAGGGAACAGAGATTAGAGATTAGTGATTAAGGAGGCATGGATTAGGGATTATAATCTTAAGCACAAGAGATTAAGGAGATTGAGAATAAGGAGTAGGGATTAGGATAGGGATTAATAATTACGAGAAGAAGGAGAAGAAGAGGAGGAGGAGGAAGAAGAAGAACAAGGATAAGAAGAAGAAGAAGAAGAAGAAGAAGAAGAAGAAGAAGAGGAAGACAAAGAAGAAGAGGAAGAAGTAGGAGAAGAAAATAAGGAAGAAGAAGAAGTAAAAGAAGAAGATGAAGGAGAAAAAGTAAAAGAATAAGAAGAAGAGGAACAAGATAAAGAAGAAGAAGAACAAGAAGAAGAATAAGAAGAATAAGAAGAAGAGTAAATAGAAGAAGAAGATGAAAAAGAAGAATAAGAGGAAGAAGAAGAGAAAGTGGAAGAAGAAGAAGAAGAGGAAGAAGTAGAAGAAGAACAAGATGATGATGAATGTGAAGGAGAAGAGTAAGAGGAAGAAGAAGAAGAAGTCTAATAAGTTGAAGAAGAAGAAGATGATGATGATGAAAAAGAAGAGGATGATGATGAGGAAAAAGAAGAAGAAGAAGAAGAAGAAGAAGAAGAGAGGAAGAAAAAGATGAAGAAGAAGAAAAAGATGAAGAGGAAGAAGAAGAAGAAATAGAAGAAGATGAAGAAGGAAAGGGAGGAAGAAATAGAAGAGGAAGAAGAAAGGAAAGAAGAAAAAAAGAAGAACAAGTAGAGGAAGAAGAAAACAAAGAAGAAGAAGAAGAAAAAAAGTAGAAGAAGAAGAAGTGGAAAAAGAAGAAGAGGAAGAAGTAGAGACGTAATACAAGAAGAGGAAGAAGAATAAGAAGAAGAAGAAGAAGAAGAAGAGGAAGAAGAGAAGAAAAAGAAGAAATCAAAGAAGAAGAAGAAGATGATTAAGAAGATGAAGAAAAAGAAGAATAGGAAGATGACGAAGAAGAGGAAGAAGAAGAAGACTAAGATAAGGAATAAGAACAACAAGAAGAAGAGGAAGAAAAGAAGAAGAAGAAGAAGAAGAGGAATAAGAGATGGATTACGGATTAGTGGTTATGGATTAGGGATTAGGTATTGAGGAATATGGATTATAGATTAAGGAGGGAGGGATTAAGGATTTGGGATTCGATAGTAAGCAATTATGGATTACAGCTTAGAGATTACCCAATGTGGGTTAGGGATTAAGGAGGAGGGATTAGAGATGGGTGATTAGAGAGTATAGATTATGGGATAGGGAGGGAGGGATTGGGACTAAAGATTAGGTATTAGGGATTACAAATTATGGATTAGGGAGCGAAGGATAAAGTATTTGGCATTATAGTTTAGGGATTAGTGATTATAGAGTAGATATTTTGGATTAGTAATTAGGGATTAGTTTTTAGAGATTAAGCATTTGGGTTAGGAAGTAGGGATTAGAAATTAGGGATGTAGATGAGGACTAAGAAGTGGAAGGAGGAAGATAAAACAAGAAGAAGGGGAAGAAGAAGAGGAAAAAGTAGTATAAGAAGAAGAAGAAGAATAAAGAAAGAAATAAAAAGAGTAAGGTAGAATGAAGAAGGAAGAAGGAAAGGGGAAGGAAGAAGCAAGAAGGAAGAAGAAAGAAGGAAGAAGAAAGTAGAAAGAAGAAAGAAGAAGAAGAGAAAGATGACGAAGAAGAAGGAGAAGGAGAAGGAGAAGGACAAGGATGTAGAGGAGGAGATGGAGAAGGAGAAGGAGATGGAGAAGGAGAAGGAGAAGGAGAAGGAGAAGGAGAAGGGAAGAAGAAGTAGAAGGAGAATGAGAAAGACAAGGAGATGGAGAAGGAGAAGAAGAAGCAGAAGAAGAAAAAGAAGGAAAAGAAGAAGAAGAAGAACAAATAGAAGTAGTAAAAGAAGAAGAAGAAAAAGAAAACAAAGTGTAAATGGAAGAAGAAGAAGAAGAAGGAAAGTAAGATTAAGAAGATGAGAAAGAAGTAGAAGAGAAAGAAGAGTTACAAGAAAAGAAGAAAATGGAGAAAAAGAAGAAGGGGAAGGGGGTGTGGAAGAAGAAGAAGAAGAAGAAAACAAAGAAGAAGAAGAAGAAGAAGAAGAAGAGAAAGATGATGATGAAGAAGAGCCAGAAGAACTAGAAGAGGAAGTAGAAGAAGAAGAAAAGGAAGAAGAAGAAGAAGAAGAAGAAGGAGAAGAAGAAGAAGAAGAGAAAGATTAGATGGATTATAGATGAAGGATTAGGAGTTAGGGATTAGGGACTATGTATTAAGGAGGGAGGGATATGACATTAGGTGTTAGGGATTAAGGATTAGATATTACAGATTAGAGATTTAAAATTAGGGATTAGGGAATATTAATTAGGGATTAGGGATTAAGATTTAATGATTAAGGATTAGGGATTAAGGAGTAAGGATTAAGGAGTATAATAAAGATAAAGGATTGAGGACTAGGGATTAGGGTTTAGGATTAGGGATGAAGGGATTAATGATTAAGGATTAAGAGTTAAAAGATTATATATTAAGGATTAGAGATTTAGGACTTTGAATTATGGATTAAGAAATAGAGATTAGGGATAAAAGACAAGAGATTAGTGATTTGGGATTTAAGATACATGATTATAGATCAGAGATTAGGGATAAATTATTAAGGATTAGAGTTTAAGGATTAAGGATTAGGTATTATAAATTAAGATTTAGGATTATGCATTATAGATTAAGTATTAAGCATTAGGGGTTATGGTTTAGGGATTAGAGATTAGAATTAAGAGATTAGGTATTAGAGATTTAGGATCAAGGATTAGGGATTATGGATTAAGGATGGATTAGGGATTAAGGATTGAGAAATAGAGATAAGGGATTAGTGATAAGGAATTAGAAATTTATAGGTAAGAGACAAGTGAGGGTCGGATTAAAGAGTAGAGATAAGGGAATAAGCATTAAGGATTACAGAGAAGAAGGAGAAGAAAAAGAACAAGGAGAGGAAGAAGAAGATGATGATGATGATGGAGAAGAAGAACAAAAAGAATAAGAGGAACAAGTAGAAAAGTAGAGGCAGATGAAGAAGACGAGGAAGAAGAAGAAGAGGAAAAAGAAGAAGGGGAAGAAGAAGAAGAAGAAGAATTATGATGAGAAGAGTAAGAAGAAGAAGAAGAAGAAGAAAAAGGTGAAGAAGTTGAAGAAGAAGAAGAAGAACAAGAAGATGAAGAGGAAAAGAAGAAGAGGAAGAGGAAGAAGAGGAAGAGAAAGATGAAGAACAAAAAGAAGAAGAACAAGAAGAAGAAAGGACAAAAAAGATGAAGAAGGAGAAAAAAGAAGAAAAAGAAGAAATAAATGAAGAAGAAGAAGCAGAAGAAGAAGAAGAAGAAGGAGAGGAAGAAGAAGAAGGTGAAGAAAAAGAAGAAGAAGAAGATGATGATGAAGTAGAAGGGGAAGAAGAAGAATACGAAAAAGGAGGAGAATAAGAAGAAGAAAGAGAAGAAGAAGAAGAAGAAGAAGAAGAAATAATAGAGAAAGTTGAAGAAGAAGAAGAAGTGGAAGAAAAAGAAGAAGAAGAAGAACATAAAGAGGAAGAGGAAGAAGAAGAAGAAGAGGAAAAGGAAGAAGAGGAAGAAGAAGAGACGTAGAAGAAGAATAAGAGGAAGTAGAAGATGATGAAAAACAAGAAGTGGAAGAAGAAGAAGAACAAGAACAAGAAGAAGGAGAAGAGGAAGAAGAATAAGAAGTAGAAAAAGAGGAAGATGAAGAAGAAAAAGGCTAAGAACAAGAAGAGAGAAAGAAAAAGATGAAGAAGAGGAAGAGGAAGAAGAAGAAGCAGGAGAAAAAGAAAAAGAATAACAAAAAGAAGAACAAGAATGAGAAGACGTAGAAGAAGGAGAAGAAGGAGAAGGAGAAGAAGAAGAAGAAGAAGAAGAAAAAGAGGAAGAAGAAGGACAAGGGATTATTGATTAGGAATTTAGGATTCAGGAGTATAGATCAGAGATTAGGGATAAAGTATTATGGATTAGAGTTTTAGGATTAAGGATTAGGGATTAGAAATTAAGGATTTAGGCTTATAAATTATAGATTAGGGATTAAGCATAAGGGGTTATGGTTTAGGGATTATAGATTAGAATTAAGAGATTAGGTATTAGAGATTTAGGATCAAGGATAAGGGATTATGGATTAAGCATGGATTAGGGATTAGGGATTGAGAATAGAGATAAGGGATTAGTGATAAGGAATTCAAAATTTACAGATAAGAGACAAGTGAGGGTCAAATTAAAGATTAGAGATAAGGGAATAAGGATTAAGGATTACAAAGAAGATTGAGAAGAAGAAGAAGAACAAGGAGAGGAAGAAGAAGATGATGATGATGATGGAGAAGAAGAAGAAAAAGAATAAGAGGAAGAAGTAGAAAAGTAGAGGTAGATGAAGAAGACGAGGAAGAAGAAGAAGAAGAAGAAAAAGAAAAAGAAGGAGAGGAGGAAGAAGAAGAGGAAAAAGAAGAAGAGGGAGAAGAAGAAGAATTAAGATGAGAAGAGTAAGACGAAGAAGAAGAAGAAGAAGAAGAAGAAGAAGAACAAGAGATGAAGAGGAAAAGAAGAAGAAGAAGAGAAAGATGAAGAACAAAAAGAAGAAGAACAAGAAGAAGAAAGGAAGAAAAAGATGAAGAAGGAGAAAAGAAGAAGAAGAAGAAATAAATGAAGAAGAAGCAGAAGAAGAAGAAGAAGAAGGAGAGGAAGAAGAAGAAAGTGAAGAAGAAGAAGAAGATGATGATGATGAAGTAGAAGGGGAAGAAGAAGAATATGAAAAAGGATAAGATGAAGAAGAAGAAGAAAGAAAAGAAGAAGAAGAAGAAGAAGAAGAAGAAGAAGAAGAAATAATAGAGGAAGAAGAAGTGGAAGAAAAAGAAGAAGAAGAAGAAGAAGAAGAACATAAAGAAGAAGAGACAGAAGAAGAAGAAGAGGAAAAGGTAGAAGAGGAAGAAGAAGATGATGAAAAACAAGAAGTGGAAGAAGAAGAAGAATAAGAAGGAGAAGAGAAAGAAGAATAAGAAGTAGAAAAAGAGGAAGATAAAGAAGAAAAAGACTAAGAACAAGAAGAGAGAAAGAAAAAATGAAGAAGAGGAAGAGGAAAAAGAAGAAGAAGAAGAAGAAGAAGCAGGAGAAAAAGAAAAAGAATAACAAAAAGAAGGACAAGAAGGAGAAGAAGTAGAAGAAGGAGAAGAAGGAGAAGGAGAAGAAGAAGAAGAAGAAGAAGTGGAGGAAGTAGAAGGACAAGGGATTAGTGATTAGGGATTTAGGATTTTGGATTATAGATCAGAGATTAGGGATAAAGTATTATGGATTAGAGTTTAAGGATTAAAGATTAGCGATTAGAAATTAAGGATTTAGGTTTATAAATTATAGATTAGGGATTAAGCATTAGGGGTTATGGTTTAGGGATTAGAGATAAGAATTAAGAGAATAAGGATTAGAGATTTAGGATCAAGGATTAGGGATTAGGGATTGAGGAATTGAGATAAGGGATTACAAATTTAGAGATGAGAGACTGGGGAGGGTCGGATTAAAGAGTGGAGATAAGGGAATAAGCATTAAGGATTACAAAGAAGAAGGAGAAGAACAAGGAGAAGAAGAAGATGATGATGATGATGATGAAGATGAAAAGGAATAAAGGGATGAAGTAAAAGAAGAAGAGGTAGATGAAGAAGATGAGGAAGAAGAAGAAGAAGAAGAAAAAGAAAAAGAAGAAGTGGAGGAGGAAGAAGAAGAAGAGGAAAAAGAAGAAGGGGAAGAAGAAAAAGAATAATTAGGATAAGAAGAGTAAGAAGAAGAAGAAGAAGGTGAACAAGTTGAAGAATATGAAGAAGAAGAAGAATAAGAAGATGAAGAGGAAAAGAAGAAGAAGAATAATAAGAAGATGTAGAGGAAAAGAAGAAGAAGAAGAATTAGGAGAAGAAGAGTAAGAAGAAGAAGAAGAAGAAGGTGAACAAGTTGAAGAATAGGAAGAAGAAGAAGAACAAGAAGATGAAGAGGTAAAGAAGAAGAAGAAGAGGAAGATGAAGAAGAGAAAGATGAAGAAGAGAAAGAAGAAGAACAAGAAGAAGAGAGGAAGAAAAAGATGAAGAAGGAGAAGGAGAAGAACAAGAACAAGAAGAAGAGAGGAAGAAAAAGATGAAGAAGGAGAAGGAGAACAAGAAGAAGAAGAAATAAATGAAGAAGAAGAAGAAGAAGGAGAAGAAGGTGAAGAAGAAGAAGAAGAAGATGATGAAGTAGAAGAGGAAGAAGAAGAAGAAGAAGAAGAAGAAGGAGAAGAAGAAGAAGAAAGTGAAGAAGAAGAATAAGAAGAAGAAGAAGAAATAGTAGAGGGAGAAGAAGAGGAAGAAGAAGTGGATGAAAAAGAAGAAGAAGAAGAACATAAAGAAGAAGAGGAAGAAAAGGAAGAAGTGGAAAATGGAAGAAGAGGAAGAAGAAGAAGAAGAAAAACAAGAAGTAGAAGAAGAAGAAGATTAAGAAGAAGAAGAAGAGGAAGAAGAAGAAGATTGAGAAGAAGAGGAAGATGAAGAAGAAAAAGACTAAGAACAAGAAGAGAAAAAGAAAAAGATGAAGAAGAGGTGGAAGAAGATGAAGAAGAAGAAGAAGGAGAAAAAAAAGAAGAATAACAAAAAGAAGAACAAGAAGGAGAATAAGAATAAGAATAAGAAGAAGAAATAGAAGAGGATGATAAAAAAGAAGAGGAAGAGAAAGAAGAAGAAGAAGAAGTAGAAGAAGGAGAAGAAGTAGAAGATGAAGAAGAATTGGTAGAGGAAGAAGAAGAGGAAGAAGAAGAAGAAGAAGAAGTAGAAGAACTAGAATAAGAAGAAAAGGAAGAAAAAGAGAAGAAGATGAAGAAGAGGAGACAGAAGAAAAACAACAAGAAGAAGAAGAAAAAGAAGAAGTTGAAGAAGAAGAAGAAGAAAAAGAGGTGGAAGAAGTAGAAGAAGATGAGGAAGAAGAGGAAGAAGGAGAAGTCAAAGATAAGGAAGAAGAAGAAAAAGAAGAGGATGAAGAAGAAGAAGAAGAATAAGAGGAAGATGAAGAAGAAGTAGAAGAAGGAGAAGTAAAAGAGACAAATTACGAATTAGGGGTTAGGGATTAAGGGTTAAGGAATGACAGATTAAGGATTAGGTATCAGGGAATGCGAATTAAAGATTAATGAGGGAGGGATTAGTGGTTTGGGATTTGGGAGTTAGGAATTAGAGATTAAGGTTTAGGGATTCGTTGTTAGGGATCAGAGATTAGGGATTATAGAGGGAGGGATTAGGGGTTAAGGACAAAAGAATACAAATTATGGATTAGAGAGTGAGAGATTTGGGATTAGAGATTGGCATTATGGATTACAGATTAGGGAGAGATGGATTAAATATTAGGCATTATAGATTAGAAATTAGGGATTAGAGATTAGAGATTATGGATTAGCAATTAGAGACTAGGGTTAAAGGATTAAGGATTATCGATTAGGGAGTACGGATTAGGGATTAGAAATAAGGAAAAAAGAGGAGGAAGAAGAACTGGAAGAAGGAAGAAGGAAGAAGAAGAAGAGGATGTAGAAAAAGAGGAAAAAGTAGAAGAAGAAGATGACAAAGAAGAGAAAGAGGACAAATAAAGAAGAAAGAAGAAAGAATAAAGAAGAAAGAAGAAGGAAGAAAGAAGAAGGAAGAAGGAAAGTGGAATGAAGAAGGAAGAAGATCAAAGAAAGAAGAAAGAAGAAAGAAGAAAGAAGAAGATAAAGAAGAAGAAGGAGAAGGAGAAGGAGAAGGAGAAAGAGAAGGAAGAGGACATAGAGAAGGAGGAGTAGAAGGAGAAAGAGATGGAGAAGGAAAAAGAGAAGGAAAAAAGACCAAAAAAAAGAAAGATAAGACGAAGGGTAAGTTGAAGAAGAAGGACAAGGAGAAGAAGAAGGACAAAGAGAAGAAGAAGAAGAAGAAAAGGAGGAAAAAAAAAGTAAATAGAAGAAGAGAAAGAAGAAGAACAAGGAAAGAATAAGGAGAAAAAGAAGAAGAAGAAGAAGAAGAAGAAGAGGAAGAAGAAGTAGAAGAAAAGGAAGAAGAAGAAGAAGAGGAGGAAGAAGAAGAGGAAGAAGGAGAAGTAAAAAGAAGAAGAAGAAGAAGAAGAAGAAGTAAATGAAGAAGCAGAGGAAATAGAAGAAGGAGAAGATGGAGAAGAAGAAGAGGAAGATGATAATGAAGAGGAGGAAGAAGGAGAGGAAGATGTGTAAGAAGAAGAAGAAGGGGAAGAAGAGGAAGAAGAAGAGGAAGAAAAAGAAGAAAGATAGGAAGAAGAGATGGATTAGTGGTTAGAGATTAGGGGTTAGGGATTAAAGATTAGGGTTAAGGAATGAGGGATTATGGATTAGGTATTCAGGATTAAGGATTAGTGATTAGGGTTTAGAGGTCATGGATTAAGGATTATGGATGAGCAATTATAGAATAAGGATTAAGGAATAAGTAATAGGGATTATGAATTATGGATTAGGGATGCGATGATTAATGATTAAGGATTACATATTAAGTACTTTGGATTAAGGGATTAATTGCTAAGGATTGTAGATTAAAAAGTTTAGGAATTAGGATTATAGATTAGGGATTTATGATTTTAGATCAGTGATTTAGGATTCAGGATTAGTGGTTAGAGATTAATAATTAGAGAATAAGAAATTATAATTAGAATTAGGGACGAGATTTTAGATTAAGGATTAGTGATTTGGGAATATAGATTATGGATGAGGGAGGGAGGATTTGGGATTCGAGAGTTGGTATTAGGAACGAGGGATTAGGGAAGAAGAGATTAGGTACTAGGCATTAGAGATTAGGCATTAGGGATTATGGATTAGCAATTATGGATTAGGGTATAAGGATTAAGGATTACAAATTAAGGAGTAGGGATTTGGGAATAAGCGAGTGATGAGGGATTATGGATGATAGATTAGGGACTAAAGATTAAGGATTAGGGATGAAGGGATTAATGATTAGGGATGAGGGATTAAGGAATAAAGGTTAAGGATTAATTATTACAGATTATGGATTTAAGATTAGGGATTATGGATTATGCAAAAGGCTTTATGGATTAGGGTTTAGAGATTATGGATTATAGATTAGTGTTTAAGGATTTGGAAATTAGGATTAGGTATTAGAGATTAGGGAGTAGGGATTAGAGATTAAGAAATTATGATTGGGAATAAGGATTAAGAATAATGGAGAAGTAGAAGGAGAAGCAAAAGAAGAAGGAGAAGGAGAAAGACAAGGAGAAGGAGAAAGCGAAGAAGGAGAAGGAGAAGAAGAAGAAGAAAGAGAAGACAAAAGAGAAGAAGAAGCAATAAAAGAAGAAGAAGGAGGAGGAGGAAGAGGAGGAGAGGAAGAAGAAGAGGAAGAATAAAACAAGAAAAGAAGAAGGCAAAGAAGAAGAAGATGAAGGGGAAGAACAAGAAGAGAAAGAAGAAGTAGAAGAAGAAGAAGAAGAAGAAGAAGATGATGTGGAAAAGAAGAAGAAGAGGAAGAAAAGGAATTAGAGATTAGTGATTAAGGATTACAAATTAGGTAATTGAGATTAGGGATTAAAGATTAGAGAGTAGTGATTAGGGATTTGGGATTCAGGATTACGAATTAGAGATTAGAGATTAGGGGTAAGAGATTAAGCAATTTTAATTAGGATTAAGTATTAGAGATTATAGGTTAATTATTAAGCATTAAGGATTAGAGATTATGGATTAGGGATTAAGGATTAGGTATTAAGGATTAGGGATTATTGATTATAGATAAGGGATTTAAAGATTAAGGATTAAGGATTAAGTATTGAGGATTAAGGTTTAAGGATTAAAGATTAAGGATTAGAGATTAAGAATTAAGGATTAAGAATCATGGATTGAGGATGGATTATAGATTAGGGTTAGAGATTAAAGAATTGATATTAGAGAGAGATGGATTAGGCATTATAGATTAGGAATTAGGGAATAAGGATTAAGAATTACAAAGTACAATAAGAAAAAGAAGACTAAGAAGATGAAGAAGATGAAGACGAAGAAAAAGTAGAAGAAGAAGACGAAGAAGAAAATGAAGAAGAAGAAGAAGAAGAAGGAGAAGAACAAGAAGAATGAAAGGAAGGAGAAGAAGAACAGGAGGAAGAAGAAGAGGAAGAAGAAGAAAGAGAAGAAGAAGGAGGAAAAAGAGGAAGAGGAAGAAGTAAAAGAAGAAAGAAGAAGAAGAAGAGGAGGAGGAAGAAGAAGAAGTAAAAGGAGAAGAAGAAGAAGATTAAGAAGAAGAAGAAGAAGAAGAAGAGGGTGGTGAAGAAGAAAAGGAAGAAGAAGAAGAAGAAAACAAAGAAATAGAAGCAAAAGAAGAAGAAGAAGAAGAAGAACAAGTAGAGGATGAAGATGAAGAAGAAGAAGAACAAGAACGAGAATAAGAAAAAGAAGAAAAAGCAGAAGAAGAAAAAAGAGAGGAAAAAGAGGAAGAGGAAAAAGTAGAGATGTAGAAGTGCTAGAAGAAGAAAAGAAGAGGAAGAGGAGGAAGAAGAAGTAGAAGATGATTAAGAAGAAGAAGAGGAAGATGTAGAAGAAGAGGAAGAAAAAGAAGGTGAAGATAACGAAGAAGAAGAAGAAGAAGAGGAAGAAGAACAAGAAGAAGAAGAAGAGGAGGAGGAAGAAGTAGAAGTAGAAGAGGAAGAGGATTAGGGATCAGTGGTTAGGCATTAGGGATTAGGGATTAATAAAAGAAAGATTAGGGGTTATGTATCTGGGAATGCTGACTAAAGATTAAGGAGGGAGATATTAGGGATTTTGGAGTTAGCAATTAGAGATTAAGGATTATAGGTTAGGGATTACAGATTAGAGATTAATTATTGATGGATTAGAGATTTGGGATTATGGAATATAGATTAAGGTTAAGGGAGGGAGTGATTGGGGATTAGAGATTAGGTATTAGGGATTATAGATTGGGGATTAGGGAGGGAGGGATTTGGTATTAGGCATTATAGTTTAGGGCTTAAGGATTATGGATTTGGACGTAGTCATTAGGGATTATGGAAGAAGATGAGAAAGAAGTGCAAGAAGGAAGAACAAGAGGAAAACTTTATAGAAGAAGAAGAGGAATATGGAGAGGAAGAATAAAAAAGAAATAAGAAACAATAAAGAAGAAAGAACAAGAAAGAAAGAAGAGGGGAGAAGAAAGAAAGAAGAGTGGAGAACAAAGAAGGAATGTGGAAGGAAGAAGAAAGGCGGAAGGAAGAAGAAAAAAGAAAGGAGAAAGAAGAAAGAAGAAGAAGAAGAAAAAAACAAAGAAGGAGGAGAAGAAGGAGGACGTAGAGAAGGAGTTCAAAGAGAAGGAGAAGGAGATGGAGATGTAGAAGGAGAAGGTGAAGGACAAGGAGAAAGAGAATGAGAAAGATAAGGAGAAGGAGAACGAGAAGAAGTAGTAGAAAAAGAAGAAGAAGAAGAAGAAGAAGAAGATGAAGAAATGGAAAAAGAAGAAAAAGAAGAAGAAGACAAAGAAGAATCTAAGGAAGTAGAAGAAGAAGAAGAAGAAGAAGAGGAGTAAGATAAGGAAGATGAGGAAGAGGTAGAAGAGGAAGAAGAAGAGGACGAAGAATTATATGAAAAGAAGAAAATGGAGAAAAAGAAGAGGGAGAAGAAGAGTAGGAGGAAGAAGTAAAAGAAGGGGAAGAAGATGAAGAAGAGGAAGGAGAAGATGATAATGTGGAAGAAGAAGAAGGAGAATAAGGACAAGAAGACGTAAAGGAAGAAGGGGAATAGTTAGATCAGGAAGATGAGGAAGAAGAAGAAGAAGAGGAAGAAGAAGAAGAAGTGGAAGAAGAAGAAGAAGAAGAAGGAGAAGTAGAAGGAGAAGAAGGAGAGGAAGAAGAGGAAGAAGAGATGGATTAAGGATTAAGGATTAAGGATTAGGGGTTTGGGTTTATGGATTAAGGACTAAGGAGGGAGGGATATAAGATTAGTAGTTAAGGATTGAGGATTAGGAATTATAGATTAGAGATTAAAAAATAAAGGATTAAAGATTATCAATTAGGGATTAGGAATTAGGGTTTAAAGATTAAGGATTAGCATTTAGGGAGTAAATGTTAAGCAATAAGTAGTAGGGATAAAAGATTAAGGATTAGGGATTAGGTTTAAGGATTAATGATTAAAGATTAGGGATTAAAGATTAAGGGATTACTTACTAAAGGATAAAGGATTAGAGATTAGTGATTATGGATTTGGGATTCAAGATTATGGATTAGAGATTAGGGATTAGGTATTAGGGATTAGGGCTTAAGGATTAAGGATTAAAGATGAGGGATTAAGGATTAGAAATTAAGAATTCAGGATTATGGGTTATTGATTAGCAATTAAGGATTAAGGATTAGGTATTATTGATTATAGTTCAGGGATTACATATTAGGGATTAAAGATTTGGAATTAGAGATTAAAGATTAGGGATTACGGATTAAGGAATAAGAAATAAGGAATAAGAAATGAGGAATAAGGATAAGAGATTAGTCAGTAGGGATTACAGATTTAGGGATAAGGGACTAGTGAGGAAGAGATTATGGATTTATGAGTAAAATATTAGGGATTAAGGTTTACGGATTAGTAGTTAGGGATTAAGGATTACGGATTAAGGAGGGAGTGATTAGGGATAAAGGAGCAACGAATATTACGTATTAATGAGGGAGGGATTGCAGATTCGAAATTAGGTGTTAGGGATTACGAATTAATGATTTGGGGGGAGATCAGGTATTAGGCATCATAGATTAGGGATCAGTGATTAAAGATTTAACATTAAAGATTATGGATTAGTAATTATGGATTAGGGTTTAGAGAATAAGGATTATGGATTAGGGGAGTAGGGATTATGGATTAGAGATTAGAAAGAAGGGGGCAAGAAAAAGTGGAAGAAGGAAGAAGGAAGAAGTAGAAGAAGAGAAAGTAGAAAAGTATTAGGGGTTAAGAATTAAGGATTTACGATCAAGAATAAAAGGATATGATATTAGGTGTTAAGGGATTAAGGATTAAGAATTAGGGATAATGGATTAGGGATTAAAAATTAGTGATTATCAATAACAGATTAGGGATTAAGCTTTCAAGATTAAGGATTAAGAATGAGGTTAGAGTGATTAAGGAATAAGTAATCTGGATATGGGATTAATGATTAGGGATTATTGTTAAGGATTAGGGATGAAGGGATCAATGATTAGGGATTAAGGATTAGAGATTAAGGATTATGGATTAATGGATTAATTTTTAAGGATTGGAGATTAGGGTTTTGGGACTTATGATTATAGATTAGAGAATAGGGATTAAGGATTAAGTATTATAGATAAGTGATTATGGATTAGGGATTCAAGATTATGGATTAGAGATTAGGGATTAAGGATTAAAGATTAAATGATTAGGATTAAAATTATGGATTAAGGATAAGGGATTAAGCTTTAAGGATTAGGAAATAAGGATTATGGATAAGGGATTAGAGATTGTGGATTAAGGAATATGGAATATAGATTATGGATTAGAGATTAGAGATTAGGATTAGGGTTTGAGGATTAGGGATTAAGGATTAGAAATTAGGGATATAGGATAATAGATTATAGAATATGGATTATGGGTTAGGTATTAGAGATTAGGGTTTATGGTTTAGTGATAAAGGATTAGAGATTAGGGATTAAGGATTATTGATTGAGGATGGATTAAGAAATAGGGATTAAGGTTTAATGATAAGGTAATAGGGATTATGGATTAGTGATTAAGGAGACGTGGATTAGAGATTACAAATTTAGGAATTAGATATTAGGGAGGGAGGGATTAATGAGTAGGAATTAGGGAATAAGGATTAAAGATTATGAATAAGAAGGAAAAAAAAGAGAGGAAGAAAAAGAAGAACAAGATGAAGAATGCGGTCAAGAAGAAGAAGAAAAAGAAGAAGAAAAAGAAGAAGAAGAAGAAGAAGAAGAGGAAGATGAAGAAGAAGAGGAAGGAGGAGAAGAAGAAGAAGAAGAAAAGAAAAAGAAGAATGAAATGGAGAAGATTGAGAAGAGTAAGGAGAAGAAGAAGAAGAAAAGATGAAGAAGAGGAGGAGGAGGAGGAAGAAGAAGAAGAAGAAGAAGAGGAAGAAGAAGAAGAAGAAGAAGAAGAAGAAGAAGAATGAGGAGGAGAAGAGTAAGTGGAGGAAGAAGAAGAAGAAGGTGAAGAAGTTGAAGAAGAAGCAAAAGAAGAAGAAGAAGAAGAGGAATATGATAATGAAAAAGAAGAAGAAAAAGAAGAAGAAGAAGAAGAAGAAGAAGAAGAAGAAGAAGAAGAGGAGGAAAAGAAGAAGAAGAAGAAGAGAGGGAGAAAAGATGAAGAAGAAGAAGAAGAAGAAGAAGAAGAAGAGGAAAAGATAAGGAAGAAGAAGCAGAAGAGGAAGAAGAAGAAGAGGAAGATGATGATGAAGAAGAAGAGGAAGAAGAGGAGGAAGAAGAAGAAGAAAAAGAAGAACAGAAAGATGAGGAGGAGAAGAAGAAAAAGAAGAAGAAGATGTGGAAGAAGAAGATGAGAAATTTGAAGAAGAAGAGGGAGAAGTAGAGAAAGAAGATGAAGAAAAAGGGGAAGAAAAGATGTATATAGGATTAGGGGTTAGGGATTAGGTGTTAGGGATTAAAGATTAGGGATTAAGGATTCAGGATTAGTGATTAGAGATGATGGAATAGTAATTAAGGAGTAAGAATTAGAGATTAAGGATAAGGGATTAAAGAGTAAGGATTAAAAAATAAGTATTAGGGATTAGGGATTATAGATTAAAGGATTAATTTTTAAGGATTTTAGGTTAGTTATTAATTATTTGGGATTAAAAATTAGGTTATTATGATTAGGGATTAAGGATGAGAGATTAGTGATTAAGTATTTGAGATTCAGGATTAGGAATTAGGATTAACGATTAAAGATAAGAGATTAAGCAATTATAATTACGATTAAGGATTAATATTATAGATTAAGGATTAAGGACTAGAGATTATGGATTAGGGATTAAGGATTAGGGATTATTGATTATAAATTAGGGATTAAGTATTAAGGATTGGGGATTAGAGATTTAGGGATTAAAGTTTAAAAGTTATGGATTAAGGATGGTTTAACGATCAGGGTTTGGGTTTTAGGCTTTAGGGATTAAGGAGAGATGGATTAGGCATTATAAATTAGCGATTATGGAATAAGGATTAAGGATTATGAAGAAGAACGAGAAGAAGATGTTGTAGAAGAAGAAGAAGAAGAAGTTCAAGAAGTAAAAGAAGAAGTAGAAAAAGAAGAAGACGAGGAAAAGATGAAGAAGAAGAAGTTGAAGAAGAAGGAGAAGGAGAAGGAGAAGAAGAAGAAGAAGAAGAAGAAGAAGTGGAAGAAG
>JAIUJO010000534.1:570000-582500 GCA_023846275.1 Vanilla planifolia
GAAGAGGAACAAGAAAAAGATGAAGAAGAAGAAGAACAAGAATAAGAAGAAGATGAGGAAGAAGAGGAAGATGAAAATGAAGAAGATGAGGAAGAAGGAGAAGAAGAATAAGAAGAGGAAGAAGAGGAAGAAGATGAAATGGTAGAAAAACAAGAAAAAAATATAAGAATAAGAAGAAAAATAGGAAGAAGAGGAAGAAAACGAACAAGAAAGGAAGAAGAAGGAGAAAAAGAAGAAGGGGAAGTAGTAGAAGAGGAAGAAGTAGAAGAAGAAGGAAAAGAAGAAGAAGAAGAAGAAGAGGAAGCAGAAAAAGAAAAAAAGAAGAAGAGGTAGAAGATGAAGAAGATGAAAAAGAAGAGACAGAATTAGGATTAGTGATTAAGGATTAAGGATTAGAGATTAGTGATTAAAGATTCAAGATTCAGGATTAGGGATTAGAGATTAGGGATTAAGATTACAGATTAAGAATTTATAATTAGAATTATGGATTTGGGATTACAGACTAAAAAGTGGAGGATTAGGAATTTGGGAATACATAGTATGGATTAGGGAGGGAGGGATTGGATGAGAGATTAGTGATTAAGGATTTGAGATTCAAGATTAGGAATTAGAGATTAAGGATTTGGGACAAGAGATTAAGCAATTATAATTACGATTAAGGATTAAGAATTATATATTAATGATTAAGGATTAAGGATTAGGGATTAGAGATTAAGGATTATGGATTATTGATTATAAATTAGGGATTAAGGATTTGGGATTAAGTATTTAGGATTAGGGTTTAGGGATTAGAGTTTAGGGATTAGAGTTTAGGGATTAGAGATTCGGGACTAAGGATTAAAAATTATGGATTAAGGATGGATTAATGATCAAGGTTTGGGGATTAGGGATTAAGGAGAGATTGATTAGGCATTATAGATAAGGGATTAGGGAATAAGGATTAAGGATTACAAAAAAGAATGAGAAGAAGAGGTTGTAGAAGAAGAAGAACAAGAAAAGTGAGAAGAAGAGTAAGAAAGAGAAGAAGGAGGTGGAGAAGAAGAAGGGGAAGAACAAGAATAATAATAATAAGAAGAAGAAGAAAAAGAAGAAGTAAAAGAAGAAGAAGAATAGAATGAAGGAGAAGAAGAGGAAGAAGTAACAGAAGAAGAAGACGAAGAAGAAGAAAAAGATGAAGAAGAAGAAGAAATGGAAGAATAAGGAGAGGAATAAGAAGAAGAAGAAGAAGAAAAGTAAGTAGAAGAAGAGGAGGAAGAAGAAGAAGAAGAGGAAGATGATGATGAAGAAGAAGAGGAAGAAGAGGAGGAAGAAGAAGAATAATAAAAAGAAGAGAAAGATGAGGAGGAAGATAAAGGAAAAGAAGAAGAAGAAGATGAGGAAGAGAAGAAGAAGAAGAGGAAGAAGAAAATAAATTAGACTAAGAGGAAGGGGAAGAAAAGATGTATATGGGATTAAGGTTTAGGGATTAGGTGTTAGGAATTAAGGATTAGGGATTAAGGATTAAGGATTAGGGATTAAAGACTATGGACTAGTAATTAAGGATTAAAGTTTAGAGATTAAGGATAAAGGATTAAAGAGTAAGGATTAAAGAATAAGTAATAAGGATTAGGGATTATCGATTAAGAAATTATTTTCTAAGGATTTTAGGTTAGGTATTAATGTTTAGGGATTACAAATTAGGTAGTTAAGATTAAGGATTAAGGATTAAGGATTAAGGATGAGAGATTAGTGATTAAGGATTTGAGATTCAAGATTAAGAATTAGAGATTAAGGATTTGGGACAAGAGATTAAGCAATTATAATTACGATTAAGGATTAAGAATTATATATTAATGATTAAGGATTAAGGATTAAGGAGTAGAGATTAGGGATTAGGGATTAGAGATTAAGGATTATGGATTATTGATTAAAATTAGGGATTAAGGATTTGGGATTAAGTATTTAGGATTAGGGTTTAGGGATTAGAGATTAGGGATTAAGGATTAAAATTATGGATTAAGGATGGATTAATGATCAGGGTTTGGGGATTAGGGATTAAGGAGAGATGGATTACTGATTATAGATAAGGGATTAGGGAATAAGGATTAAGGATTACAAAAAAGAATGATAAGAAGAGGTCGTAGAAGAAGAAGAACAAGAAAAGTGAGAAGAAGAGTAAGAAAGAGACGAAGGAGGTGGAGAAGAATAACAGGAAGAAGAAGAATAATAAGAAGAAGAAGAACAAAAAGAAGAAGTAAAAGAAGAAGAAGAATAAAATGAAGGAGAAGAAGAGGAAGAAGAAGTAACAAAAGAAGAAGACGAAGAAGAAGAAGAAGAAGAAGAAGAAGAAAAGGAAGAATAGGATGAGGAATAAGAAGAA
This sequence comes from Vanilla planifolia, assembly GCA_023846275.1. NCBI lineage: Eukaryota > Viridiplantae > Streptophyta > Magnoliopsida > Asparagales > Orchidaceae > Vanilla > Vanilla planifolia. The sequence continues at coordinate 572,360 of JAIUJO010000534.1, forward strand.
GAAGAAGAAGAAGAAGAAAAGTAAGTGGAAGAAGAGGAGGAAGAAGAAGAAGAAGAGGAAGATGATGATGAAGAAGAAGAGGAAGAAGAGGAGGAAGAAGAAGAATAATAAAAAGAAGAGAAAGATGAGGAGGAAGAAAAAGGAAAAGAAGAAGAAGATGAGAAAGAGAAGAAGAAGAAAAGGAAGAAGAAAATAAAGTAGACGAAGAGGAAGGGGAAGAAAAGATGTATATAGGACTAGGGTTTAGGGATTAGGTGTTAGGAATTAAGGATTAGGGATTAAGGATTTAGGATTAGGGATTAGAGACTATGGACTAGTAATTAAGGATTAAAGTTTAGAGATTAAAGATAAAGGATTAAAGAGCGAGGATTAAAGAATAAGTAATAGGGATTAGGGATTATAGATTAAGGGATTATTTTCTAAGGATTTTAAGTTAGGTATTAATGTTTAGAGATTACAAATTAGGTAGTTAAGATTAAGGATTAATGATGAGAGATTAGTGATTAAGGATTTGAGATTCAAGATTAGGAATTATAGATTAAGGATTTGGGACAAGAGATTAAGAAATTATAAATATGATTAATGATTAATAAATATTGATTAAGGATTAAGGATTAAGGTGTAGAGATTAGGGATTATGGATTAAGGATTATTGATTACAAATTAAGGATTAAGAATTTGGGATTAAGTGTTAAGAATTAAGGTTTAGGGATTAGAGATTAGGGATTAAGGATTAAAAATTATGGATTATGGATGGATTAATGTTCAGGGTTTGGGGATTAGGGATTAGGTATTAAGGAGAGATGGATCAGGCATTATAGATTAAGGATTAGGGAATAAAAATTAATGGTTACAAAGAAGAACAAGAAGAAGAGGTCATACAAGAAGAAGAAGAAGAAGAAGAAGAAGATGAAGAAATAAAAGAAGTAGAAGAAGAAGAAGATGGGGAGAAGATGAAGAAGTAGAAGAAGAAGAAGGAGAAGGAGAAGGAGAAGAAGAAGAAGAAGAAGAGGAAGAGAAAGAAGAAATAGAAGATAAGGTTGAGGGATTACAAATTAGGGATTAAGGAGGGAGGGATTAGATATTATGCATTTTAGATTAAGGATTAAAGATTAGAGATTATAAATAAGCAATTAGGGATTAGAGTTTATGGATTAAGGATTATGGATTAGGGAATAAAGATTACGAATTATAGAAGAAGAGAAGGATGAAGAAGTTGAAGAAGGAAGAAGTAAAAGAGGAGGAAGAGGAAAAGGATTAGGGATTAACGATTAAGGGTTAAGATCAGTGATTAAGGATTAAGGATGGAGGGATATGGGATTAGGTATTAGCAATTATGGATTCGAGATTATGGAATATGGATTAAGGATTATTAATTAGGGATTAGGCATTAGGGATTAAGGATTAAGAAATAAGAAATAACTAATAGGATAGTAGATTAAGGATTAGGGATTATAAATTAAGGATAAGGATTTGAGATGAAGGGATTAATGATTAGGGATTAAGGATTAAGGATTATGACATTAATTATTAAAGATTGCTTATTAGGGTTTTAGGATTTGGGATTATAGATTAGGAAAATAGGGATTAGGGATTAAGAATTAGAGATTAGTGGTTATGTGTTTAGGATTCAAGATTATGGATTAGAGATTAGAGATTAGGGATGAGGAGTAGAGATTAAGTGATTAGGATTAAGATTAGAGATTAGGGATAAGGGATTAGGGATTAAGAATTAAGTATTAGAGATAAGGGATTAGAGATTATGGATTAAGGATTAGGGATTAGGGATTAGGGATTAGGTATTAGGTATTAGAGATAAGGGATTTAGGTTTAGAGACAAAGGATTATATATTAGCGATTAATGATTGGGGATTATGGATTAAAGTTTGATTAAAAATTAGGAATTAAGGATTAGGGTTTGGGGATTAAAGAATTGAGATTAGGGATTATTAATTAGAAGGGCATGGATTAGGGACAACAAATTTAAGAATAATAGATTAAGCAGGGAGGAGTAAAGGAGTAGGGACTAGGGAATAAGGATTAAGGATTATGAAGAACAAGGTGAAGAAGAAGAGGAAGAGATGGAAGAAGAAGAAGAACAACAAGGAGAAAAAGAAGAAGAAAAAGAAGAAGTAGAAGAAGAAGAGGAAGACGAAGAAGAAGAGGAAGACGATGAAGAACAAGAAAATAATGAAGAAGAAGAAGAAGAAGAAGAAGAAAAAGAAGAAGAGGAGGGAGAAGAAGAAAAAGAAGAAGAGGAAGAAGTAGAAGAAGAAGAAGAAGAAGAATAAGAAGGAGAAGAGTGAGAAGAGTAATAAGAAGTAGAAGAAGTAAAAGAAGAAGAAGCAGAGGAAGAAGAAAAAGAACAAGAAGAAGAGGAGGAGGAGGAGGAAGAAGAAGAACAAGATAAAGAATGAGAAAGAGAATAGTAACAGGAAGAAGAAGAAGAAGAAGAAGGTGAAGAAGTTGAAAAAGAAGAAGAAGAAAGATAAGAAGATTAAAGAGGTGAAGAAGAAGAAGAAGAAGTTGAAGAAGAGAGGAAGTAAAAGATGAAGAAGTAGAGGAAGAAGACGAAGAGGAAGAAGAAGAAGAAGAAGAAATAGAAGAAGAAGAAGAAGAAGAAGAAGAAGAGGAAGAAGGAGATGGAAGAGAAGAAGAAGAAGAAGAAGAAGAAGGAGAAGAATAAGTAGAGGAAGAAGAAAAGGAAGTAGAAGAAGAAGAAGAAGAAGAGGAAAAAGAGGAAGAGGAAGAAGTGGAAGAAAAAGAAGAAGAAGAAGAAGAAGAGGAAGAAGAAGAAGAAAAAAAACAAGGAGTGGAAGAAGAAGAAGAAGAAAAACATGGTGAAGAAGAAAAGGAGGAGGAAGAAGAAGAAGATGAAGAGGAAGAAAAAGAAGAAATAGAAGCGAAAGAAGAAGGAGAAGAAGAAGAAGAAGAACAAGTAGAAGAAGAAGACGAGGAGGAAGAAGAAGAATAAGAACAAGAACATGAATAATAAAAATAAGAAGAAGAAGAAGAGGAAAAAGAGGAATAGGAAGAAGTAGAGATGTAGAAGTAGTAGAAAAAGAAAAGAAGAAGAAGAAGAACAAGAAGAATAAGTGGAAGAAGAAGAAAAAGAAAAAAGAAGAAGAGGATTAAGAAGATGAAGAGGAAGATATAGAAGAAGAGGAAGAAAAAGAAGATGAAGATAACGAAGAAGTGGAAGAAGAAGAAGAAGAAGAGGAGGAGGTGGAAGGAGTAGAAGAGGAAGAGGATTAGGGATCAGTGGCTAGGGATTAGGGATTAAGGAATGAAAGATTAGAGATTATGTGTCTGGGAATGTGGAGTAAAGATTAGGTAGGAAGATATTATGGATTTGGGAATTAGCAATAAGGGATTAAGGATTATGGGTTAAGGATTAGAGATTAGAGATTAATTAGGGAGGGATTAGAGATTTGGGATTAGGGAATACAGATTACGGGTAAGGGAGGGAGGGATTAGGGATTAGGGATTAGGGATTAGAGATTAGGTATTAGGGTTTACAGATTGGTGATTAGGGAAGGAGGGATTAAGTATTAGGCATTATAGTTTAGGGCTTAAGGATTATGGATTAGGAAGTAAGCATTAGGGATTAGGGAAGAAGATGAGAAAGAAGAAGTGCAAGAAGGAATAATAAGAGGAAAAAGTTGTAGATGAAGAAGAACAAGAAGAAGGAGTGGAAGAATAAAAAGGAAATAAGAAAGAATAAAGAAGAAAGAAGAAGAAAGAAGGAAGAGGGAAGAAGAAAGAAGGAAGGTGGAAGGAAGAAGAAAGAATGAAGAAGGAAGAAGAAAGAAGAAAGAAGAAAGAAGAAAGAAGAAGAAAAAGAAGAAGAAGAAAAAACAAAGGAGGATGTAGAGGAGTACAAAGAGAAGGAGATGGAGATGGAGAAGGAGAAAGTGAAGGACATGGAGAAAGAGAATGAGAAAGATAAGGGGAAGGAGAAGGAGAAGAAGTAGTAGAAAAAGAAGCAGAAGAAGAAGATGAGGAAGAAGAAGAAGAAGACGAAGAAGAAGAACAAAAGAAGAAGAAGAAGAAGAAGACGAAGTAGAATCTGAGGAAGAAGAAGAAGAAGAAGATGAGTAAGATGAGGAAGCTGAGGAAGAGGTAGAAGAGGAAGAAGAATTGTATGAAAATAAGAAAATGGAGAAGAAGAAGGAGAAGAGGAGGAGGAAGAAGTAAAAGAAGGAGAAGAAGATGAAGAAGAGGAAGAAGAAGAAGTAGAGGAAGATAATGAAGAAGAAGAAGGAGAAGAAGAAGAAGTAAAAGAAGAAGAAGAAGAAGTAAAAGAAGAAGAAGAAGAAGGGTAAGATGAGTAAGTTGAGAAAGAAGAAGAAGAAGAGGAAGAAGGAGTGGAAAAGAAGAAGAAAAAGAAGAAGAAGAAGAAAGAGAGGAAGAAGAGGTAGAAGAGATTGATTAAGGATTAAGGATTAAGGATTAGGGGATAAGGTTTATGGATTAGGGAATATGGAGGGAGGTATATAGGATTAGCTGTTTGGGATTATGGATTAGGAATACTGATTAAAGATTAAAAAATTAAGAATTAAGGATTAAGGATTATCAATTAGGGATTAAGAATTAGGGTTTAATAATTAAGGATTAGTGATTAGGGAGTAAAAGCTAAGGAATAAGTAGTCAGGATAAAAGATTAAGGATTAAGGATTAGGGTTAAGGGTTAAAGATCATAAGATTAATGATTAGGGATTTGGGATTAGGGATTAAGGATTAAGGAATTACTTGCTAAAGATTGGAGATTCAGGGTTTAGGATTTGGGATTATAAATTAGGGAGTAGAGATTAAGGATAAAGGATTAGAAATTAGTGATTATGGATTTGAGATTCAAGATTATGGGCTAGAGATTAGGGATCAGGTATTAGGAAATAGGGTTCAAGGATTAAGGATTATAGATTGGGGATTAATGATTAGAAATTAAGAATTCATGATTACAGATTATTGATTAGGAATTAATGATTAGGGAATAGGTATAATGGATTATAGTTATGGGATTACTGATTAGGGATTAGAGATTATGGATTAGAGATTAGGAATTAGAGATTAAGGATTAAGGATTGGGGATTTTGGATCAAAGATGGATTAAGGATTAGGGATTAGGGATTAAGAAATAAGGATAAGAGATTAGTGATTAGGGATTACAAATTTAGGGATAAGGGTCTAGTGTGGGTGGGATTAATGAGTAAGGATAAGGGAATAAGAATTAAGGATTACAATGAAGAAGCAGAAGAAGAAGAAGAGGAGGAAGAAGAAGAAGAAGAAGGAGGAGAACAAGGAGGAGAAGAAGAAGAAGAAAACGATGATGATGATGATGATGATGATGAAGAAGAAGAACTAGAAGAAGAAGAGGAAGAGGAAGAAGAAGAAGAAAATGTGGAAAAGAAGAAGAAGAAGAAGAAGAAGAAGAAGAAGAAGAAGAAAAAGAAGAAGAAGAGGAGGAAGAAGAAGAAAAAAGAAGAAGAGGAAGAAGATGAAGAAGAAGATGAAGAAGAAGAATGAGAAGGAGAAGAGTAAGAAGAAGAATGAGAAGGAGAAGGTGAAAAGTTGAAGAAGAAGGAGAAGAAGAGGAAGATGAAGAGGAAAAAGAAGAAGAGGAAGAAGAAGAAAAAAAGGAAGGTGTAGAAGAAAGAAGAAGAACAAGAAGAAGGGAAGAAGAAAAGATGATGTTGAAGAAGGAGAAGAAGAAGAAGAAGAGGAAGAGGAGGAAGAAGAAGAAGAAAAGGAAGATGAGGAAGAAGTGGAAGAAGAAGAAGATGTAGATATGGAAGAAGAAGAAGAAGAAGAGGAAGAAGAAGAAGAAGTGGAAGAAGAAGTTGAGAAAGAATTAGATTACGGATAACCTGTGAGGGATTATGAATTAGGGATGAGGGATTAGTGATTTTGGAATAAAGTATTAGAGATTTGGTATCAAAGAATATGGATTAAAGATTAATGATGAAGGGATTAGGGATTTGTGAGTTCATAATTAGGGATTATGAATTAGTGATTAAGGAGGGAGAGATTACAAAAGTGGGATTAGGGATTAAGGAATATGGATTATGGATTATACGAGGGAGGGATTGGCGATTAAAGATAAGGTATTAGGGGTTACAGATTGAGGATTAAGGATGTAGGGATTTGATATTAGTCATTACAGATTACGAATTAGGGATTAAAGATTAGTGATTATGGATTAGTAACTAGGGATTTGGGTTTAGTGATTAAGGATTATGGATTAGGCAGTAGGGATTAGGGATTAAGGAAGAAAAGGAGGAAGAAGAAGTGAAAGAAGGAAGAAGTAGAAGAAAAAAAAGAAGAGGATTGGGGACTAAGGATTAGAGGTTAAGAATTATTGATTATGTATTAAATGGAGGGATATGGGATTAGGTGTTAGCGATTATGGATTAGGGATTAAAAATTAGGTAGTAAAGATTACTAATTAGGGATTAAGGTTTAAGGTTTCATGATTAAGGATGAGGGATTAAGGAGTAAGGATTAAGAATTAGAAATAAGGATAAGGGATTAAAGGCTAGGGATTATGGATTAAGGTTATGAGGATGAAGGGATCAATGATTAGGGATTAGGGATTAAGGATATAGGATTAAGGGATTAATTATTAAGGATTAGTAATTAGGGTTTAGAGGATTTGGGATTATGGATTAAGGAATAGGGATTAGGGATTAAGGATTAGAGATTTGTGATTATTAATTTTGGAATCAAGATATAGATTAGAGATTAGGGATTAGGTGATTAGGATTAAGATTAGTGATTAGCAATATGGGATTAAGGATTAGGGATTAGGAATTAAGGATTAGCGATAAGGGATTAAACATTTCGAATTAAGGAGTATTGAATATAGATTAGACATTATAGGTTAGGGATTAGGTATTAGCAATTAGAGTTTTAGGATTAAGGATTTGAAATTAGGGCTTTGAGATAATGGATTATAGATTAGAGATAAGGGATTAGGGATTAGGTATTAGAGATTAGGGTTTAGGGTTTAGAGATTAAGGATTAAGAATTAGGCATTATGGATTAAAGATAGATTAGGATTTAAGGATTAAGGTTTAAGGATTAGGGAACAGAGATTAGAGATTAGTGATTAAGGAGGCATGGATTAGGGATTATAATCTTAAGGATAAGAGATTAATGAGATTTAGAATAAGGAGTAGGGATTAGGATAGGGATTAATAATTACGAGAAGAAGGAGAAGAAGAGGAGGAGGAGGAAGAAGAAGAACAAGGATAAGAAGAAGAAGAAAAAGAAGAAGAAGAAGAAGAAGAAGAGGAAGACAAAGAAGAAGAAGAAGAAGTAGTAGAAGGAGAAGAAGGACAAGGAAAAGAAGAAGAAGAAGAAGCAGAAGGAGAAGAAGGACAAGAAAATGAAGAAGAAGAAGAAGAATGAGAGAAAGAAGAAGAGGAAGAAGAAGAACAAGAAAAGAAGAAGGAGAAGAAGAAGAAGAAGGAGAATAATAAGAAGAAGAAGAGGAAGAAGAAGAAGAAGAAGAAGATGAAGATGAAGAAGAAGAAGAAAAGGAAGAAAAAGTAGAAGTGGATGAAGAAGAAGAAGAAGAGGAAGAAGAAGAAGAAGAAGAAGAAGAGGAAGAGGAAGATGAGAAAGTGGAAGAAGAAGAAGAAGAAGAAAATGAGGAAGAAGAAGCGAAAGACGAAGAAGAAGAAGTTGAAGAAGTAGTAGAAGAAGAAGAAGAAAAAGAAGAAGAGGATGAAGAAATGGATTAGGGATTAGAGGTTAGGGATTTCGGATTACAGATTAAGGAGGGAGTGGTTAGGGATTAGGGAATATGAATTATAGATTAAGGAGGTAGGGATTGGGGATTAAAGAGGTGTTTGGGATTGGTGGTTAGGGATTAGGGATGAAAGGATTAGATGTTAGGCAATAGGGATTATGCATTAGTAATTAGAGATTAGGGTTTGAAAATTACGGATTATGGATTAATGAGTTAGCATTAGGGAATAAGAAACAAGAATTAAGGATTAAAGATTAAGGATTCGGGAGTAAAGATTAGAGATGAAGAGATTAATGATTAAGGATTAGGGTTTAGTGATTAGGGATTAAGGATTAAGGGATTAATTATTAATGATTAGGAATTTGGGATTAAGGATTAAGAATTAAGAAATAGGAATTATTAATTAAAGATTAGTGAGTAGGGATTCGAGATGTAAGATTAAGTGCTAGAGATTAAGGATTAGAGGTTAGTGATTAGAGATTCGAGATTAAAAATTATATATTATAAATGAAGAATTAAGAGTTAATAATTAAGTATTAGGGATTAGTGAATAAAAATTAGGGAATAAAGATTATTGATTTAAGATTAGAGGTTAGAGATTAAGGATTATAGATTGTAGGTTAGGGATTCAGGATTAGGAATTAGGTATTAGTGGTTAGGGTTTAAAGATTATGGATTAAGGATTAATAATTAGGGATTAAGGATTGATTAAGGATTATGGATTAAGGATTAAAGATTAGGGATTAGGGAATAGGGAATAGGGAGAAGGAAGAAAGAAGGAGGAAGGAAGAAGAAGAGAAAGAAAGAAAGAAGAAGAAAGAAGGAAGAAGGGTAAAGTTAGAAGGAAGAAGAAGAAAAAGAGAAGGAAGAAGAACAGGAAAAAGAAGAAAAAAAAGAAGTGGAAAAAGAAGAGGAAGAATAAACAAGAAAGAAGAAAGAAGAACGAAGAAAGAAGAAGAAAGAAGGAAGAAGAAAGAAGGAAGGTGGAAGGAAGAAGCAGGAAGGAAGAAGAAAGAAGAAAGAAGAAAGAAGAAAAAGAAAGATAAATGAAGAAGAAGAGGAAGAAGAAGTAGAAGGGGAAGAAGGAGGAGAAGGAGAAGCAAAAAGAGAATAAGAAGTAGATGGAGAAGGAAAAGGAGATGGAGAAGGTGATGGAGAAGCAGAAGGAGAAGGAGAAGCGGAAGGAGAAAGAAGAGGAGAAGAAGAAGGAGAAGATGAAGGAGAAGAAGAAGAAGAAGAAGAAGAAGAGGAAGTAATAGAAGTAATAGTAGTAGAAGAAGAAGAAGAAGAGGAAGAAGAAGTGAAAGAAGAAGAAAAAAAGAAGAAGAAATAGAAAAAGAAGAAGAGGAAATGGAAGAAGAAGAAGAGCCAGAAGAAGTAGTAGTAGAAGAAGAAAAGAAGAAGAAGAAGGAGAAGTAGTAGTAGAAGAAGAAGAACAACAAGAACATGAAGAAGAAGAAGAAGAAGAAGAAGAAGAAGAAGATTAAGGAGAAGAAGAAGAAGAAGAAGAAAATGAAAAATACGAAGAAGAATAAGCGGAAGAAGATGAAGTAGTAGAAGAAGAAGATGAAAAAGAAGAAGAAGAAGAAGAAGTGGAGGATAAGGAAGAAGTGGAAAAAGTATTAAGGACTACAGATTAAGGATTATGGATTAAGGAATAGAGATTATAGATTTTAGATTATAAGTTATGGATTATGAATCAAAGATTAGGGATTATGTGTTAAAGATTAAGGTTTAAGCACTTTAGATTAAGGATTAGAGATTAAGGATTAAGGATTAGAAATTATCTGTTAAGGATGGATTAGAGATTAAAGTTTAGGGATTTGGGATTAAGGAATATGGCTTTAGGATTAGTGATTAGGAAGGGATGGATTAGGGATTACAAATTTAGAGATAAGAGATTAGGGAGGGAAGGATTAAGGAGTAAGATTTAGAGAATTTGGATTAAGGATTATGAAGAAGAAGTTGAAGAAGAAAAAGAGGAAGAAGAATTTGAAGAAGAATAAGGAGAAGAAGATGACGAAGAAAAAGAAGAAGAAGATTAAGAAGAAGAAGAAGAGGGAGATGAAGAAGAAGAGGAAAAAGAAGAAGAAGAAGGAGAAGAAGAAGAAGAAGAAGAAGAACAAGAAGAAGGAGAAAAAGAAGTGGAGGAAGAAGAAGAAGAAGATGAAGAAGAAGAAGAAGAAGAAAGAGAAGGAGAAGAGTATGAAGAAGAAGAAGAAGAGTAAGGTGAAAAAGTTGAAAGGAAGAAGAAGAAGAAGAGGAAGACGAAGAGGAAGATGAGAAGAAAAAGAAGAAGAACAACAAGAACAGAGGAAGAAAAAGATGATGAAGAAGAAGGAGAAAAATTTTAAAAAGAAGAAGAAAGAGAAGAAGCAGAAGAAGTAG
>JAIUJO010000534.1:587500-622500 GCA_023846275.1 Vanilla planifolia
AAGCAGAAGTAGTAAAAGAAGAAGAAAAATAAGAAGAAGAAGAGGTAGAAGAAGAAGCAGAAGAGAAAGAATAAGAAGAAGAAGAGAAGAAGCGAAAGATGAAGAAGAAGAAGAAGAGGAAGAAGAAGAAGAAGAGGAAGAAGAAGAAGAAGAGGAAGAAGAAGAAGAACAACAACAAGGAAAAGAGGACGACGAAGAAGAAGATGAGGTCGGAAAAGAAGAAGAAAAGAAGAAGAGGAAGAAGAGGAGAAAGAAGAAGAACAAGAAGATGAAGATAATGAAGAAGAAGAAGAGAAAGAAGTGGAAGAAGAAGAAAAGGAAGATGAGAAAAAAGAAGAAGAAGGGGAAAAAGAAGGAGGAGAAGAAGGCGACGAAGAAGAAGAGAAGGAAGAGGTATAAGGAGCAGAAGGAGACGAAGAGGAAGGAGAACAGGCAGAAGAGGAAGAAGAGAATGCAGAAGATGAAGAAGAAGATATGGACGAAGAGGGAGAAGTGGAAGAAAAAGTAGAAGATTAAGTAGAAGAGGAGAAGAACAACCAGATGAGGAAGTCAACAAAGAAGTAGAGAAGATTAATAAGAATTAAAGAGAGAGAGAAGATGAAGGCGAAGATAGGGAAGAAGGTTATGAAGAAGTAGGAGAGTAGTAAGAAGAAGAAGAAAAGGTAGGAAGTAGAAAATGAATAGGAATATATGGTAGAAGAAGAAGAAAAAGAAGAGGAAGAAGAAGAGGAAGAAAGAGAAGAAGAAGAAGAAGAAAGAGAAGTGGAAGAAGAAGAGGAAGACAAAGAAGAAGAAGAGGAAGGAGAAAAAAAGTGTAGAAAGAAGAAAAAGAAGAAGAGGAAGAAGAAGAAGTGGAAGAAGAGGGAGAAGTGAAAGTAGAAGAAGGGGGAGACATGAAAGTAAAAGAAAAAGAAGTAGAAGAATAGAAAAAGAAAGTGAAGAAGAAGAAGTAGGTGAAGAAGGAGAAGTAAAAGAAAAAGAAGGAGAAGAAGAAGAAGAAGAAGAATAAGAAGTAGAATAAGAAGAAGGAGAAGAAGAAGAAAAAGAAAAAGGAAAGGAAGAAGATGAAGAAGAAGAAGAAAAGTAGAAGAGGAATGAGCAAAAGAAGAAGACGTAGAAGAAAAAGAAGAAGAAGAAGAAAAAGAAGTAGAAGAAGAAGAAGTGGAAGAAGAGGAAGATGATGATGATGAAGAAAAAGAAGAAGTAGGAGAAGAAGAAGAAGAAGAAGACAAAGAAAAAGAAGAAGAAGAAGAACAAGAAGAAGAGGAAGAAGAAGAAGAAGAGGAAGAAGAAGAAGAAGAAGAAGACGAAGAAAGAAGAAAAGGAAGAAGATAAAGAAGAAGAGGAAGAAGAAGTAGAAGAGAAGAAAAATGAGAAGTAGAAGAAGAAGAAGGAGAGAAGTGGAAGAAGAAGAAGAAGAAGGTGATGAAGTAGTTGTGGAAGAAGAAGAAGATGATAAAGAAGAAGCAAAAGTAGAAGAATAAGAGAAGAAGAAGAAGAAGAAGAAGAAGGAGAAGAAGAAGAGGAAGAGGATTATGGTGAAGGAGGAGGAGAAGAAGAAGAAGTTGAAGAAGAAGGATGAGGAGAAGAAGCAGAACAAAGAGAAGAGAAGAAGAGGAAGAAGAAGCAAAATGAGAAGAACAAGAAAAAGAAGAAGTTCAAGATGGAGGAGGACAAGAAGATGAAGAGGAAGAAGTGGAAGAAAAGAAGAAGAAGAAGAAGAAGAAGAAGAAGAAGAAATGGAATATGAGGAAGTAGAAGAAGAAGAAGAAGAAAAAGAAGAAGAAGAAGAAGAAGAAGAAAAAGAACAAGAGGTAGAAAAAGAAGAAGAAGAGGATGATGATCATGATGATAAACAAGAAGAAGAAGAAGAAGTGGAAGAAGAAGAATAGTAAGAAAAAGAAAAAGAAGAGAAAGAAGAAAAAAAGAAGAGAAAGAAGAAGAAGAAGATGATGATGACTAAGAAGAAGAAGAATAGGAAGAAGGAGAACAACAAGAAGAAGAAATGAAGGAGGAGGAAGAGGAAGGAGTAGAAGAAGTGGAAGAAGATGGAGAAGAAGAAGCATAGGAGGAAGGTGAGGAGAAGAGGATGGCAAAGATGAAGAAGATGGGGAGGAAGAAGAAAAGGAAGAGGAGGAAGAAGTTGATGAAGAATAAGAAGAAGATGATGATTAAGAAGAAGAGGAAAAAGAAGAAGAAGAAGAAGAAGATGAAAAAGAAGAGGGAGAAGAGCAAAATTAATAGCAAGAAGATGTGGAGGAAGAAGAAGAATAAGAACAAGAAGTGGAAGAAGAAGAAGAAGAAGAACTAGAAAAGTAAGACAAAGAAGAAGTGAAGAAACGTGAGGAGAAGAGGATGACAAAGTAGAAGAGGAAGAAGATGATGTAGAAGAAGAAGAAGATGATGATGAAGAAGATAAGGAGGAAGAAGAAGACGCAAAAATGATGAAAAAGAAGAGGAGGAAGAGGAAAAAGAAGAACAAGAAGGTATGGAGGAAGAAGAAGAAGAAAAAGAAGTGGGAGAAGAAGAAGATGATGAAAAAGAAGAGCAAGAAGAAGAAGAAGAAAAGAAAGACTACGAAGAAGAAGAAAAACAAGAAGTAGAAGTAGAAGAACAAGAAGAGGAAGAAAAAGATGTGGAAGAAGTAGAAGAAGAAGAGGATGAAGAAGAAGTGGAAGAAGAGGAAGAAGTGGAGAAAAAGAGTAAGGTGCAGAAGAAGATGAAGAAGAAGTCGAAGAAGAAGAAGTGGAAGGAAAAGAAGAAGAAGCTAAAGAAAAAGATGATCAAGAAGAAAAGAGGAAGAAAAGAGGAAGAAGAGAAAGAAGAGGAAGAAGAAGCGCAAGAAAAAGAAGAAGAAGAAGAAGAAGATGATGATGATAATGAAGAAAAAGAAGGAGTGGAAGGAAATAAAGAAGAAGAAGAAGAAGAAGAAGAGAAAGAAGAGGAGGAAGAAGAAAAAGAATAAGAAGAAGAGGAAAAAGAAGAAGACGAAGAAGATGAAGAAGAATGAGAAGAAGAAGTAGAAGAGGAGGTAGTAGAAGAATAAGGCAAACAAGAAGAAGATGAAGATGAAGAAGAAGAGGAAGAAGATGATGAATTACCATTAGTATTAGTTGAAGAAGAAAAAGAAGAAGTAGAGGAAGAAGTAGCAGAAGAAGAAGAAGAAGAAGAAGAAGAAGATGAAGAAGAAGAAAAAGAAGAGGAAGATGATGATGAAGATGATGAAGAAGAAGAAGTTGAAGAAAAAGAAGAAGTAGAAGAAGAAGAAGAGGAGGAGGAAGAAGAAGAAGAAGAAGAAGAAGATGAAGAAGAAGAAGATGATGATGATGATGAAGAAGAAGAAGAAGAGTAAGAAGAAGAAGAAGAAGTTGAAGGCGAAGAAATAGAAGAATTAATAGAAGAAAAAGTAGAAGAGCAAGAATAACAAGAAGCAGGAGAAGAAGAAGAAGAAGAAGGCGATGAAGTAAAAGAAGAAGGAGAAGAAGAAGAAGAAGAAGAAGAAGAAGAATTAGAAGTGGAAGAAGAAGGAATATGAGAAGAAGAAGTAGAAGGGGGAGTAGAAGAAGAAGAAGAACAACAAGAATTCAAAGAAGTAAAAGATGGAAAATAAAAAGAAGAAGATGATGAAAAAAGCGAAAGAAGAAGTGGAAAAAGATGAAGAAGAAGAAGCAGAAGAAGAAGAAAGAAAAAACCAAGAACTATAAGAGGAAGAAAAAAGAAGAAGAAGAAATAGAAGAAGAAAAAGAAGAAGAAGTAGAAGAAGAAGAAGTTGAAGAAATAGAAGGAGGGGAAGAAAAAGAAGCAGAAGAAGAAGAAGAGGAAAAAGAAGAAGAAGAAGAAGAAGAAGAAGAAGAACAAGAACACGAAGAAGAAGAAGAAGAAGAAGAAGAAGATGAAGAAGAAGAAGATGATGATGATGATGAAGAAGAAGAAGAAGAGTAAGAAGAAGAAGAAGAAGTTGAAGGCAAAGAAATAGAAGAATTAATAGAAGAAAAAGTAGAAGAGCAAGAATAACAAGAAGCAGGAGAAGAAGAAGAAGAAGAAGAAGGCAATGAAGTAAAAGAAGAAGGAGAAGAAGAAGAAGAAGAAGAAGAAGAAGAAGAATTAGAAGTGGAAGAAGAAGGAATATGAGAAGAAGAAGAAGTAGAAGGGGGAGTAGAAGAAGAAGAAGAAGAACAAGAATTCAAAGAAGTAAAAGATGGAAAATAAAAAGAAGAAGATGATGAAAAAAGCGGAAGAAGAAGTGGAAAAAGATGAAGAAGAAGAAGCAAAAGAAGAAGAAAGAAAAAACCAAGAACTATAAGAGGAAGAAATAAGAAGAAGAAGAAATAGAAGAAGAAAAAGAAGAAGTAGAAGAAGAAGAAGTTGAAGAAATAGAAGGAGGGGAAGAAAAAGAAGCAGAAGAAGAAGAAGAGGAAAAAGAAGAAGAAGAAGAAGAAGAAGAAGAAGAAGAACAAGAAGAAGAAGAAGATGAGGAAGAGAAACAAAAGAAGAAGAAGAAGAAGAAAAAGAAGAAAAAGAAGAAGAGGAAGAAGGCAAAGAAGAAGAATAATAGGAAGAAGAAGAACAAGAAGAATAAGAAGAAGAAGAACAAGAAGAATAAGAAGAAGAAGAAGAAGAGGAAGAAGAAGAAGAAAAAGATGAAGAGGAAGAAGAGGAGGAGGAAGAAGAAGAAGTAGAAGAGGAGTGAGAAGAAGAAGAAAAAGAAGAAGAAGTAGAGGAAGATGTAGAAGAGGAGGAGGATAAGAAGAATACGAAGAAGAAGAAAAAGAAGAAGAAGATCGTGAGAATTGGAGGAAAGAAGAAGGAGAAGAAAAAGAAGAACATAGAAAATAGAGGGAAGAAAAAAAGGAGTGAAGAAGAAGAAGAAGATGATGAAGAAGAAGATGAGGAAGAAGAAGTAGAAGAAGGTGAAGAAGAAAAAGAAGATGAAGAAGAGAAGAAGAAGAAAAAGAAGAAGAAGACGAAGACGAAGAAGAAGAAGAAGAAGATGAAGAAGGCCAAGAAGAAGAAGAAGAAGAAGAAGAGGAAGAAGTAGAAGAGGAAGGAGAAGGAGAAGATGAAGAAGAACAAGAACAAAAAGGAAAAGAAGAAGAGGAAGAAGAAGTAGTAGTAAAAGAAGAAGATGAAGAAGAAGAAGAAGAAGAAGAAGAGGTAGAAGAAGAAGCACAAGAAAAAGAAGAATAAGGATAAGTAGAAGAAGAGAAGAAGCAAAAGAAGAAGAAGAGGAAGAAGTAGAAGAATACGAAGATGAAGAAGAGAAAGAAGAAGAAGAAGAAAAAGAAGCCAAAGAAGAAGAAGAAGATGAAGAAGAAGAAGAGGAAGAAGAAGAAGAACAACAACAACAAGAAGGAAAAGAGGACGACCAAGAAGAAGAGGAGGTTGAAAAGAAGAAGAAAAGAAGAAGAGGAAGAAGAGAAAGAAGAAAAAGAAGAACAACAACAACAAGAAGGAAAAGAGGACGACCAAGAAGAAGAGGAGGTTGAAAAGAAGAAGAAAAGAAGAAGAGGAAGAAGAGAAAGAAGAAGAACAACAAGAAGATGAGGAGGAGGAAGAAGAAGAAGAGAAAGAAGTGGAAGAAAAAGAAAAGGAATGAGGAAAAAGAAGAAGAGGAAGAAGAAGAAGGAAGAGGAGGAGGAGGAGATGAAGAAGACGACGAAGAAGAAGAAGAGAAGGAAGAAGCAGAAGAAGCAGAAGGAGGCAAAGAAGAAGGAGAACAGGTAGAAGAGGAAGAAGAAAATGCAGAAGATGAAGAAGAAGAGGAAGAAGAAGTTATGGATGAAGTAGAAGAATATGAATAAGAAGTAAAGAGAGAAAGAAGATGATGGCGAAGAAGAGGAAGATTGTTATGAAGAAGTAGGAGAATAGGAATATGAGGTAGAAGAAGAAGAAAAAGAAGAAGCAGAAGAAGAATAGGATTATGAGGTCGAAGAAGAAGAAAAAGAAGAAGAAGAAAAATAAGAGGAAGAAAAGGAAGAAGAAAAAGAAGGAGAAGTGGAAGAAGAAGAAGAAGACAAAGAAGAAGAAGAAGAAGAGGAAGGAGAAGAAGAAGAGTAGAAAGTAGAAGTGGAAGAAGAAAAAGACGAAGAGGAAGAAGAAGAAGTGGAAGAAGAGGGAGAAGTGAAAATATAAGAAGAGGGAGAAGTGAAAGTAGAAGAAAAAGAAGTAGAAGAATAGAAAAAGAAGGTGAAGAAGAAGAAGCCGAAGAAGGAGAATTAAAAGTAGAAGAAGTAGAAGAAGAAGGAGTAGAATTAGAAGAAGAAGAAGAAAAAGTAGAAGAGGAATTAGCAGATGAAGATGACGTAGAAGAAAAAGAAGAAGAAGAAGAAGAAGAAGAAGTAGAAGAAGAAGAAGAAGAAAAAGAAGTAAAAGAAAAAAAAAACAAGTAGAAGAAGTGGTACAAGAAGAAGAAGAGGAAGAAGAGGAAGATGATGATGATGAAGAAAAAGAAGTAGTAGGAGAAGAAGAAAAAGAAGAAGACGACGAAGAAGAAGAAGAGGAAGAAGAAGAGGAACAAGAAGAAGAAGAAGAAGAAGAAGAAGAAGAAGAAAGAAGAAAAGGAAGAAGATAATGAAGAAGAGCAAGAAGAAGTAGAAGAGTAAGAAAAATGAGAAGTAGTGGAAGAAGAAGGAGAGAAGTAAGTGGAAGAAGAAGAAGAAGAAGGTGATGAAGTAGTTGTGGAAGAAGAAGAAGAAGATGAAGAAGAATAAAAAAAAGCAGAAGAATAATAAGAAGAAGAGGAAGAAGAACAAGGAGAAGAAGAAGAGGAAGAGGATTAGGGTGAAGGAGGAGGAGGAGATGAAGAAGTTGAAGAAGTAGGATGAGGAGAAGAAGTAGATGAAAGAGAAGAAGAAGAAGAGGAAGAAGAAGTAGAATAAGAAGAAGAAGAAGAAGAAGAAGTTCAGGAAGGAGGAGAAGATGCTGAAAACGAAGAAGAAGAGGAAGAAAAAGAGAAGAAGAAGATGAAGAAGTAGAAATGGAATATGAGGAAGTAGAAGAAGAAGAAGAAAAAGAAGAAGAAATGGAAGAAGAAGAAGAAGAAGAAAAAGAAGAAGAGGTAGAAAAAGAAGAAGAAGAAGAAGAAGATGATGATGATTAACAAGAGGAAGAAGAAGAAGTGGAAGAAGAAGAATAGGAAGAAGAAAAAGAAGAAGAGAAAGAAGAAGAGGAAGAAGAAGATGACTAAGAAGAAGAAGAATAGGACGAAGAAGAACAAGAAGAAGAAGAAATGAAGGAGGAGGAGGAGGAAGTGGAAGGAGTAGAAGAAGTGGAAGAAGAAGAAGAAGAAGGAGAAGAATGAGAGGAAGGTGAGGAGAAGAGGATGGCGAAGAAGAAGAAGATGAGAAGGAAGAAGAAAAGGAAGAGGAGGAAGAAGATGATGAAGAATAAGAAGAAGATGATAATGACGAAGAAGAAGAGGAAAAAGTAGAAGAAGAGGAAGATTAAAAAGAAGAAGAAGAAGAGGAAAATTAATAACAAGATGTGGAGGAAGAAGAACAAGAACAAGAAGTGGAAGAAGAAGAAGCAGAAGAACTAGAAAAGTAAGTTGAAGAGGTGAAGAAAGGTGAGGACAAGAGGATGAAAAAGTAGAGGAGGAAGAAGATGATGTAGAAGAAGAAGAAGATGATGATGATGAAGAAGATGCGGAGGAAGAAGAAGAAGAAGAAGACGATGAAAAAGAAGAGCTCTATTACTTTTGTTTTTCTCATTTAAATTTTATTATATATTTAATTAATATTAAAATAATAAGTTTTATTATTTTACTTATTTAATTTACTAACTCATATATATTTTAAAGGAGGTCCGATCGAAATGAAACAAACTTAATTAGAAGAAGATGATTAAAAAGAAGAGCAAGAAGAGCAACAAGAAGAAGAAGAAGAAGAAGAAGAAGAAGAGAAAGACAAAGAAGAAGATGAAGAAGAAGAAGTAGTAGAAGTAGAAGAAGAAGAAGAGGAAGAAAAAGGTGTGGAAGAAGTAGAAGAAGAAGAGGATGAAGAAAAAGTGGAAGAAGAGGAAGAAGTGGAGAAAAAGTGAAAGGTGAAGAAGAAGATGAAGAAGAAGAAGTGGAAGAAAAAGAAGAAGAAGCTAAAGAAAAAGAAGATCAAGAAGAAAATAAGGAAGAAGAGAAAGACCAGGAAGAAGAAGCACAAGAAGAAGAAGAAGAAGAGTAAAATGATGATGATCATCATGATGATGAGGAAAAGAAGGAGAGGAAGGAAAGAAAGAAGAAGAAGAAGAAGAGAAAGAGGACGAGGACGAAGAAGAAGAGTAAGAAGAGGAGGGAAAAAAAGAAGAAGAAGATGAAGAAGAATGAGAAGAAGAAGTAGAAGAGGGGCTAGTAGAAGAATAAGGCAAAGAAGAAGAAGAAGAAGATGAAGAAGAAGAGGAAGAAAAGGTAAAAGAAGAAGAAGACGATGAAGTAGTAGTAGTATTAGTAGAAGAAGAAAAAGAAGAAGAAGAAGAAGAAGAAGAAGCAGAAGAAGAGGAAGAAGAAGAAGAAGAAGAAGATGAGGAAGAAGAAAAAGAGGTAGATGATGATGAAGATGATGTTGAAGAAGAAGATGAAGAAAAAGAAGAAGTAGAAGAAGAAGAGGAGGAGGAGGAAGATTAAGAAGAAGAAGAAGAAGAAGAAGGAAGAAGGAAGAAGAAAGAAGAAGAAGAAGATGAAGGAAGAATGAAGAAGGATGAAGGAAGAAAGAAGAAGAAGAAGGGGAGGAAGAAGAAGAGGAAGAAGAAGAGAAAGAAGGAAGGAGGTAGAAAGAAGCAAGAAGGAAGAATAAAGATGAAAGAAGAAAGTAGAAAGAAGAAAGAAGAAATAAGAAAGAAGGAAGAAGAAATTGAAGAAGAAGAAGAACGAGATTGACAAGGAGATAGACAATGAAGAGAAGGTGAAAGAGAAGGAGAAGGAGAAGGAGAAGGGGAAGGTGAAGGTGATAGAGAAGGGGAAGGAGAACAAGAAGGAGTATGAGACAAGGAAGGAGAAGGAGAATGAGAAGGAGAAAGAGAAATAGAAGAAAGAGAAATAGAAGTAGAAGAAGAAGAAGAAGAAATAGAAGAAGAAGATGATGATAATGATGATGATAAAGAAGAAGAAGAAGAAGAACAAGAGGAGGAAGAGGAAGGAGAAGAACAATAAAAGAAGACATAGTGGAAGAAGAAGAAGACGAGGTAGATGAAGAAGATGAAGAAGTAGAAGAAGAAGAAGCTGGAGATGAAGACGAGGAAGAAGAAGAAAAGGAAGATGAGGAAGAAGAAGAGAAAGAATAAAAAAGAAAGAAGATGGAAGATTACATAAGGATGAAGGAAAGAGGTAAGAAGAATGAAGGAGAAAGAATGAAGGAAGTGGAAAGAATAAAAAAGGAAGAAGAAAAAGGAGGAAGAGAAAGAAGAAGAAGAAGAAGAAGGAGAAGGAAAAGGAGCAGGACGAGGAGAAGGAGGAGGAGAAAGCGAAGGAGAAGGGGAGGGTGAAGGAGAAATAGAAGAGAAAGTTGAAGGAGATGGAGAAGGAGAAGGAGAAGGAGAAGTAGAAGAAGAAAAAGAAGAAGAAGATGAAGAACAAGAAGAAGGAATAGTAGAGGAAGAAGAAGATGAAAAAGTGGAAGAAGAAGACGAAGAAGAAGAAGATGAAGAAGACGAAAAAGATGTAGAAGAAGTTGAAGAAGAAAAAGAAGAAGAACAAGAGGAAGAAGAAGAGGAAGAAGAAGAACTAGAGAAGAAGTGGGAGAAGAGGAAAAAGAAGAATTGCAAGAAGAAGAGGAAGAGGAAGAAGAAGAAGAAGAAGAAGAAGTAGAAGTTGAAGAAGAAGGCAATGAAGATGAAGAAGAATAATAAGAGGAAGAAAAAGAGAAAGAGTAAAGAAAAAGAAGAAGAAAGAATGAAGAAGGAATAAGGAAGGAGGAAGGAAGATGGAAAAAGGAGAAAGGAAGAAGAAAGAAGAAGGAAGAAAGTAGAAAGAAAAAAGAAGTGAGAAGAAAGAAGGAACAAGGAGAAGTTGAAGAAGAAGAAGGACAAGGAAAAGGAGGAGGATTAGGAGAAAGTGGGGGAGAAGATGAAGGAGAAGGAGAAGGAGAAGGGGAAGGTGAAGGAGATGGAGAAGTAGAAAGAGAAGGAGAAGTAGTAGACAAAGAAGGAGGAGAAGGAGAAGTAGAAGAAGAAAGACAAGGAGAGGAGAAGGGAAAGAAGAAAGAGAAGGAGAAGACAAAGAAGAAGAAGAAGAAGTAGAAGAAGAAGTAGAAGGAGAAGAAAGACAAGGAAAAGAAGAAGAAGAAGAAGTAGAAGGAGAAGAAGGACAAGAAAAAGAAGAAGAAGAAGAAGAAGAAGAATGAGAGAAAGAAGAAGAGTAAGAAGAAGAACAAAAAAAGAAGGAGAACAAGAAGAAGAAGGAGAATAGTAAAAAGAAGAAAAGGAAGAAGAAGAAGAAGAAGAAGATGAAGATGAAGATGAACAAGAAGAAGAAAAGAAAGAAAAAGTAGAAGAGGATGAAGAAGAAGAAGAAGAAGAGGAAGATGAGGAAGAGGACGAAGAAGAAGAAGAAGAAAATGAGGAAGAAGAAGCGAATGACGAAGAAGAAGAAGTTGAAGAAGTAGAAGAAGAAGAAGAAGAAGAAAAAGAAGAGAGGATGAAGAAATGGATTAGGGATTAGGGGTTAGGGGTTAGGGATTACGGCTTAAGGAGGGAGCGGTTAGGGATTAGGGAATATGGATTACAGAATAAGAAGGTAGGGATTGGGGATTAAAGAGGTGTTTTGGATTGGTGGTTAGGGATTAGGGATGAAGGGATTAGATGTTAGGCAATATGGATTATGCATTAGTAATTAGAGATTAGGGTTTGAAAATTAAGGATTATGGATTAATGAGTTAGCATTAGGGAATAAGAAAAATGAATTAAGGATTAAAGATTAAGGATTCGGGAGTAAAGATTAGAGATGAAGAGATTAATGATTAAGGATTAGGGTTTAGTGATTATGGATTAAGGATTAAGGGATTAATTATTAATGATTAGGAATTTGGGATTAAGGATTACAGATTAAGAAATAGGAATTATTAATTAAAGATTACTGAGTAGGAATTCGAGATGTATGATTAAGTGTTAGAGATTAAGGATTAGGATTAAGATTAAGGATTAGAGGTTGATGACTAGAGATTCGAGATTAAAAATTATATATTATAAATGAAGAATTAAGAATTAATAATTAAGTATTAGGGATTAGCGATTAAAAATTCGGGAATAAAGATTATAGATTAAAGATTAGAGGTTAGAGATTAAGGATTATAGATTGTAGGTCAGGGATTAAGGATTAGGAATTAGGTATTAGTGGTTAGGGTTTAGAGCTTATGGATTAAGGATTAATGATTAGGGATTAAGGATTGATTAAGAATTCTGGATTAAGAATTAAAGATTAAGGATTAGGGATTAGGGAACAGGGAGAAGGAAGAAAGGAGAAAGGAAGAAGAAAAGAAAGAAAGAAAGAAGAAGAAAGAAGGAAGAAGGGTAAAGTTAGAAGGAAGAAGAAGGAAAAGAGAAGGAAGAAGAACAGGGAAAAGAAGAAAAAAAAGAAGTGGAAAAAGAAGAGGAAGAATAAACAAGAAAGAAGAAAGAAGAAAGAAGAACGAAGAGAGAAGAAGAAAAAAAGAAGAAAGAAGGAAGGTGGAAGGAAGAAGCAGGAAGGAAGAAGGAAGAAGAAAGAAGAAAGAAGAAAGAAGAAAGAAGAAAAAGAAAGATAAATGAAGAAGAAGAGGAAGAAGAAGTAGAAGGGGAAGAAGGAGGAGAAGGAGAAGCAAAAAGAGAATAAGAAGTAGATGGAGAAGGAGAAGGAGATGGAGAAGGTGATGGAGAAGGAGAAGGAGAAGGAGAATGTGAAGGAGAAAGAGGAGGAGAAGAAGAAGGAGAAGATGAAGGAGAAGAAGAAGAAGAAGAAGAAGAAGAAGAGGAAGAAGAAGTGGAAGAAGAAAAAAAGAAGAAGAAATAGGAAAAGAAGAAGAGGAAATGGAAGAAGAAGAAGAAGAGCCAGAAGAAGTAGAAGAAGAAGAAGAAAAGAAGAAGAAGAAGGAGAAGTAGTTGTAGAAGAAGAACAAGAACAAGAACATGAAGAAGAAGAAGAAGAATAAGGAGAGGAAGAAGAAGAAAATGAAAAATACGAAGAAGAACTAGCAGAAGAAGATGAAGTAGTAGAAGAAGAAGATGAAAAAGAAGAGGAAGAAGAAGTGGAGGATGAAGAAGAAGTGGAAAAAGTATTAAGGATTATAGATTAAGGATTAGGGATTAAGGAATAGAGATTACAGATTTTAGATTATAAATTATGGATTATGAATCAAAGATTAGGGATTATGTGTTAAAGATTAAGGTTTAAGGACTACATATTAAGGATTAGAGATTAAGGATTAAGGATTAGAAATTATCTGTTAAGGATGGATTAGAGATTAAAGTTTAGGGATTTGGGATTAGGGAATAAGGCCTTAGGATTAGTGATTAGGGAGGGATGGAATAGGGATTACAAATTTAGAGATAAGAGATTAAGGAGGGAAGGATTAAGGAGTAAGGTTTAGAGAATATGGATTAAGGATTATGAAGAAGAAGTTGAAGAAAAAAAAGAGGAGGAAGAAGAATTTGAAGAAGAATAAGGAGAAGAAGATGATGAAGAAGAAGAAGAAGAAGATTAAGAAGAAGAAGAAGAAGAAGAGGGAGATGAAGAAGAAGGGGAAAAAGAAGAAGGAGGAGGAGAAGAAGAAGAAGAAGGAGAAAAAGAAGTGAAGGAAGAAGAAGAAGAAGAAAAAGAAGAAGATGAAGAAGAAGAAGAAGAAGAATGAGAAGGAGAAGAGTATGAAGAAGATGAAGAAGAGTAAGGTGAAGAAGTTGAAAGGAAGAAGAAGAAGAAGTGGAAGAAGAAGAAGAGGAAGACGAAGAGGAAGATGAGAAGAAAAAGAAGAAGAACAACAAGAAGAGAGGAAGAAAAAGATGATGAAGAAGAAGAAGGAGAAAAATATGAAAAAGAAGAAGAAGGAGAAGAAGCAGAAGAAGTAGAAGAAAAAAAGAATAAATAAAAGTGGAAGAAGAAGAAGAAGAAGAGGAAGAGGAAGAAGAAGAAGAAGAAGAAGAAGAAGAAGGTGATGAAGAAGAAGTAGAAGATGCAGAAGAAGAAGAGGAAGAAGAAGAAGAAGAAGAAGAAAAAGAAAGAGAAGTAAAAGAGGAAGAAGAAGTAAAAAGGGAAGAAGAAGAGGAGGAAGAAGACGTGGAAGAAGAAGAGGTGGAAGAAGAAAAAGAAGAGGAAGAATAGGAAAAAGAAGAAGAGAAAAAAGAAGAGATGTAGTTAAAGAAGAATTAGAAGTAGAAGAGGAGGAAGAAGAAGAAAAAGAAAAAGTAGTAGTAGTAGAAGAAGAAGAAGAAGAAGAGGAAGAGAAAGAAGACGAAGAAGAAGAAGAGGAAGACAAGATAGAAGAGGAAGAAAATGAAGACGCAATTATGGAAGAAGAAGAAGAAGAGGAAGAAGTGGAAGAAGAAGAGGAAAAAGCAACAAATTAGGGGTCAAGTGTTAGCGATTAGGAATTATGGATTATGGAATGAAGGATTAGGGATTTGGTATTAGCAAATATAGATTAAAGATTAATGATAGAGAGATTAGAGATTAGGAATTAGGGATTTATGTGCAAGCAGTTTGGGATTAAGGTTTAGTGATTAGGGATTAAATTTAGGGATTAGAGATTAGGGATTAAAGAGGGGAGATTTTGGATTAAACAATATGGATTATGGTTTAAGGAAGGAGGGATTGGGGATTAGAGATCAGGTTGAGGGATTACAAATTAGGGATTAAGGAGGGAGGGATTAGATATTATGCATTTTAGATTAAGGATTAAAGATTAGAGATTATAAATAAGCAATTAGGGATTACAGTTTATGGATTAAGGATTATGGATTAGGGAATAAAGATTACGAATTATAGAAGAAGAGAAGGATGAAGAAGTTGAAGAAGGAAGAAGTAAAAGAGGAGGAAGAGGAAAAGGATTAGGGATTAACGATTAAGGGTTAAGAATCAGTGATTAAGGATTAAGGATGGAGGGATATGGGATTAGGTATTAGCAATTATGGATTAAGGATTATGGAATATGGATTAAGGATTATTAATTAGGGATTAGGGATTAAGGATTAAGAAATAAGAAATAACTAATAGGATAGTAGATTAAGGATTAGGGATTATAAATTAAGGATAAGGATTTGGGATGAAGGGATTAATGATTAGGGATTAAGGATTGAGGATTATGAGATTAATTATTAAAGATTGCTTATTAGGGTTTTAGGATTTGGGATTATATATTCGGAAAATAGGGATTAGGGATTAAGAATTAGAGATTAGTGGTTATGTATTTAGGATTCAAGATTATGGATTAGAGATTAGAGATTAGGGATAAGGAGTAGAGATTAAGTGATTAGGATTAAGATTAGAGATTAAGGATAAGGGATTAGGGATTAAGAATTAAGTATTAGAGATAAGGGATTAGAGATTATGGATTAAGGATTAGGGATTAGGGATTAGGGATTAGGTATTAGAGATAAGGGATTTAGGTTTAGAGACAAAGGATTATATATTAGCGATTAAAGATTGGGGATTATGGATTAAAGTTTGATTAAAAATTAGGAATTAAGGATTAGGGTTTGGGGATTAAAGAATTGAGATTAGGGATTATTAATTAGAAGGGCATGGATTAGGGACAACAAATTTAGGGATAATAGATTAAGCAGGGAGGAGTAAAGGAGTAGGGACTAGGGAATAAGGATTAAGGATTATGAAGAACAAGGTGAAGAAGAAGAGGAAGAGATGGAAGAAGAAGAAGAACAACAAGGAGAAAAAGAAGAAGAAAAAGAAGAAGTAGAAGAAGAAGAGGAAGACGAAGAAGAAGAGGAAGACGATGAAGAACAAGAAAATAATGAAGAAGAAGAAGAAGAAGAAAAAGAAGAAGAGGAGGGAGAAGAAGAAAAAGAAGAAGAGGAAGAAGAAGAAGAAGAAGAAGAAGAAGAATAAGAAGGAGAAGAGTGAGAAGAGTAATAAGAAGTAGAAGAAGTAAAATAAGAAGAAGCAGAGGAAGAAGAAAAAGAATAAGAAGAAGAGGAGGAGTAGGAGGAAGAAGAAGAACAAGATAAAGAATGAGAAAGAGAATAGTAACAGGAAGAAGAAGAAGAAGAAGAAGGTGAAGAAGTTGAAAAAGAAGAAGAAGAAAGATAAGAAGATTAAAGAGGTGAAGAAGAAGAAGAAGAAGTTGAAGAAGAGAGGAAGTAAAAGATGAAGAAGTAGAGGAAGAAGACGAAGAGGAAGAAGAAGCAGAAGAAGAAATAGAAGAAGGAGAAGAAGAAGAAGAAGAAGAAGAGGAAGAAGGAGATGGAAGAGAAGAAGAAGAAGAAGAAGAAGAAGAAGGAGAAGAATAAGTAGAGGAAGAAGAAAAGGAAGTAGAAGAAGAAGAAGAAGAAGAGGAAAAAGAGGAAGAGGATGACGTGGAAGAAAAAGAAGAAGAAGAAGAAGAAGAGGAAGAAGAAGAAGAAGAAAAACAAGAAGGAGTGGAAGAAGAAGAAGAAAAAAACATGGTGAAGAAGAAAAGGAGGAGGATGAAGAAGAAGATGAAGAGGAAGAAAAAGAAGAAATAGAAGCGAAAGAAGAAGGAGAAGAAGAAGAAGAAGAACAAGCGAAGAAGAAGACGAGGAGGAAGAAGAAGAATAAGAACAGGAACATGAATAATAATAATAAGAAGAAGAAGAAGAGGAAAAAGAGGAATAGGAAGAAGTAGAGATGTAGAAGTAGTAGAAAAAGAAAAGAAGAAGAAGAAGAACAAGAAGAATAAGTGGAAGAAGAAGAAAAAGAAAAAAGAAGAAGAGGATTAAGAAGATGAAGAGGAAGATATAGAAGAAGAGGAAGAAAAAGAAGAAGAAGATAACGAAGAAGTGGAAGAAGAAGAAGAAGAAGAGGAGGAGGTGGAAGGAGTAGAAGAGGAAGAGGATTAGGGATCAGTGGCTAGGGATTAGGGATTAAGGAATGAAAGATTAGAGATTATGTGTCTTGGAATGTGGAGTAAAGATTAGGTAGGAAGATATTATGGATTTGGGAATTAGCAATAAGGGATTAAGGATTATGGGTTAAGGATTAGAGATTAGAGATTAATTAGGGAGGGATTAGAGATTTGGGATTAGGGAATACAGATTACGGGTAAGGGAGGGAGGGATTAGGGATTAGGGATTAGGGATTAGAGATTAGGTATTAGGGTTTACAGATTGGTGATTAGGGAAGGAGGGATTAAGTATTAGGCATTATAGTTTAGGGCTTAAGGATTATGGATTAGGAAGTAAGCATTAGGGATTAGGGAAGAAGATGAGAAAGAAGAAGTGCAAGAAGGAATAATAAGAGGAAAAAGTTGTAGATGAAGAAGAACAAGAAGAAGGAGTGGAAGAATAAAAAGGAAATAAGAAAGAATAAAGAAGAAAGAAGAAGAAAGAAGGAAGAGGGAAGAAGAAAGAAGGAAGGTGGAAGGAAGAAGAAAGAATGAAGAAGGAAGAAGAAAGAAGAAAGAAGAAAGAAGAAAGAAGAAGAAAAAGAAGAAGAAGAAAAAACAAAGGAGGATGTAGAGAAGGAGTACAAAAAGAAGGAGATGGAGATGGAGAAGGAGAAAGTGAAGGACATGGAGAAAGAGAATGAGAAAGATAAGGGGAAGGAGAAGGAGAAGAAGTAGTAGAAAAAGAAGCAGAAGAAGAAGATGAGGAAGAAGAAGAAGAAGACGAAGAAGAAGAACAAAAGAAGAAGAAGAAGAAGAAGACGAAGTAGAATCTGAGGAAGAAGAAGAAGAAGAAGATGAGTAAGATGAGGAAGCTGAGGAAGAGGTAGAAGAGGAAGAAGAATTGTATGAAAATAAGAAAATGGAGAAGAAGAAGGAGAAGAGGAGGAGGAAGAAGTAAAAGAAGGAGAAGAAGATGAAGAAGAGGAAGAAGAAGTAGAGGAAGATAATGAAGAAGAAGAAGGAGAAGAAGAAGAAGTAAAAGAAGAAGAAGAAGAAGTAAAAGAAGAAGAAGAAGAAGGGTAAGATGAGTAAGTTGAGAAAGAAGAAGAAGAAGAGGAAGAAGGAGTGGAAAAGAAGAAGAAAAAGAAGAAGAAGAAGAAAGAGAGGAAGAAGAGGTAGAAGAGATTGATTAAGGATTAAGGATTAAGGATTAGGGGATAAGGTTTATGGATTAGGGAATATGGAGGGAGGTATATAGGATTAGCTGTTTGGGATTATGGATTAGGAATACTGATTAAAGATTAAAAAATTAAGAATTAAGGATTAAGGATTATCAATTAGGGATTAAGAATTAGGGTTTAATAATTAAGGATTAGTGATTAGGGAGTAAAAGCTAAGGAATAAGTAGTCAGGATAAAAGATTAAGGATTAAGGATTAGGGTTAAGGGTTAAAGATCATAAGATTAATGATTAGGGATTTGGGATTAGGGATTAAGGATTAAGGAATTACTTGCTAAAGATTGGAGATTCAGGGTTTAGGATTTGGGATTATAAATTAGGGAGTAGAGATTAAGGATAAAGGATTAGAAATTAGTGATTATGGATTTGAGATTCAAGATTATGGGCTAGAGATTAGGGATCAGGTATTAGGAAATAGGGTTCAAGGATTAAGGATTATAGATTGGGGATTAAGGATTAGAAATTAAGAATTCATGATTACAGATTATTGATTAGGAATTAATGATTAGGGAATAGGTATAATGGATTATAGTTATGGGATTACTGATTAGGGATTAGAGATTATGGATTAGAGATTAGGAATTAGAGATTAAGGATTAAGGATTGGGGATTTTGGATCAAAGATGGATTAAGGATTAGGGATTAGGGATTAAGAAATAAGGATAAGAGATTAGTGATTAGGGATTACAAATTTAGGGATAAGGGTCTAGTGTGGGTGGGATTAATGAGTAAGGATAAGGGAATAAGAATTAAGGATTACAATGAAGAAGCAGAAGAAGAAGAAGAGGAGGAAGAAGAAGAAGAACAAGGAGGAGAACAAGGAGGAGAAGAAGAAGAAGAAAACGATGATGATGATGATGATGATGATGAAGAAGAAGAACTAGAAGAAGAAGAGGAAGAGGAAGAAGAAGAAGAAAATGTGGAAAAAGAAGAAGAAGAAGAAGAAGAAGAAGAAAAAGAAGAAGAAGAGGAGGAAGAAGAAGAAAAAAGAAGAAGAGGAAGAAGATGAAGAAGAAGATTAAGAAGAAGAATGAGAAGGAGAAGAGTAAGAAGAAGAAGGAGAAGGAGAAGGTGAAAAGTTGAAGAAGAAGGAGAAGAAGAGGAAGATGAAGAGGAAAAAGAAGAAGAGGAAGAAGAAGAAAAAAAAGGAAGGTGTAGAAGAAAGAAGAAGAACAAGAAGAAGGGAAGAAGAAAAGATGATGTTGAAGAAGGAGAAGAAGAAGAAGAAGAGGAAGAGGAGGAAGAAGAAGAAGAAAAGGAAGATGAGGAAGAAGTGGAAGAAGAAGAAGATGTAGATATGGAAGAAGAAGAAGAAGAAGAGGAAGAAGAAGAAGAAGTGGAAGAAGAAGTTGAGAAAGAATTAGATTACGGATAACCTGTGAGGGATTATGAATTAGGGATGAGGGATTAGTGATTTTGGAATAAAGTATTAGAGATTTGGTATCAAAGAATATGGATTAAAGATTAATGATGAAGGGATTAGGGATTTGTGAGTTCATAATTAGGGATTATGAATTAGTGATTAAGGAGGGAGAGATTACAAAAGTGGGATTAGGGATTAAGGAATATGGATTATGGATTATACGAGGGAGGGATTGGCGATTAAAGATAAGGTATTAGGGGTTACAGATTGAGGATTAAGGATGTAGGGATTTGATATTAGTCATTACAGATTACGAATTAGGGATTAAAGATTAGTGATTATGGATTAGTAACTAGGGATTTGGGTTTAGTGATTAAGGATTATGGATTAGGCAGTAGGGATTAGGGATTAAGGAAGAAAAGGAGGAAGAAGAAGTGAAAGAAGGAAGAAGTAGAAGAAAAAAAAGAAGAGGATTGGGGACTAAGGATTAGAGGTTAAGAATTATTGATTATGTATTAAATGGAGGGATATGGGATTAGGTGTTAGCGATTATGGATTAGGGATTAAAAATTAGGTAGTAAAGATTACTAATTAGGGATTAAGGTTTAAGGTTTCATGATTAAGGATGAGGGATTAAGGAGTAAGGATTAAGAATTAGAAATAAGGATAAGGGATTAAAGGCTAGGGATTATGGATTAAGGTTATGAGGATGAAGGGATCAATGATTAGGGATTAGGGATTAAGGATATAGGATTAAGGGATTAATTATTAAGGATTAGTAATTAGGGTTTAGAGGATTTGGGATTATGGATTAAGGAATAGGGATTAGGGATTAAGGATTAGAGATTTGTGATTATTAATTTTGGAATCAAGATATAGATTAGAGATTAGGGATTAGGTGATCAGGATTAAGATTAGTGATTAGCAATATGGGATTAAGGATTAGGGATTAGGAATTAAGGATTAGCGATAAGGGATTAAACATTTCGGATTAAGGAGTATTGAATATAGATTAGACATTATAGGTTAGGGATTAGGTATTAGCAATTAGAGTTTTAGGATTAAGGATTTGAAATAAGGGATTAGGGATTAGGTATTAGAGATAGGGTTTAGGGTTTAGAGATTAAGGATTAAAAATTAGGCATTATGGATCAAAGATGGATTCGGATTTAAGGATTAAGGTTTAAGGATTAAGGAACAGAGATTAAAGATTAGTGATTAAGGAGGCATGGATTAGGGATTATAATCTTAAGCACAAGAGATTAAGGAGATTGAGAATAAGGAGTAGGGATTAGGATAGGGATTAATAATTACGAGAAGAAGGAGAAGAAGAGGAGGAGGAGGAAGAAGAAGAACAAGGATAAGAAGAAGAAGAAAAAGAAGAAGAAGAAGAAGAAGAAGAGGAAGACAAAGAAGAAGAGGAAGAAGTAGGAGAAGAAAATAAGGAAGAAGAAGAAGTAAAAGAAGAAAATGATGAAGGAGAAAAAGTAAAAGAACAAGAAGAAGAGGAACAAGAGAAAGAAGAAGAAGAACAAGAAGAAGAATAAGAAGAAGAGTAAATAGAAGAAGAAGATGAAAAAGAAGAATAAGAGGAAGAAGAAGAGAAAGTGGAAGAAGAAGAAGAAGAGGAAAAAGTAGAAGAAGAAGAAGATGATGATGAATGTGAAGGAGAAGAGTAAGAGGAAGAAGAAGAAGAAGTCTAATAAGTTGAAGAAGAAGAAGATGATGATGATGAAAAAGAAGAGGATGATGATGAGGAAAAATAAGAAGAAGAAGAAGAAGAAGAAGAGAGGAAGAAAAAGATGAAGAAGAAGAAAAAGATGAAGAGGAAGAAGAAGAAGAAATAGAAGAAGATGAAGAAGGAAAGGGAGGAAGAAATAGAAGAGGAAGAAGAAAGGAAAGAAGAAAAAAAGAAGAACAAGTAGAGGAAGAAGAAAACAAAGAAGAAGAAGAAGAAGAAAAAAAGTAGAAGAAGAAGAAGTGGAAAAAGAAGAAGAGGAAGAAGCAGAGACGTAATACAAGAAGAGGAAGAAGAATAAGAAGAAGAAGAAGAAGAAGAAGAAGAGGAAGAAGAGAAGAAAAAGAAGAAATCAAAGAAGAAGAAGAAGATGATTAAGAAGATGAAGAAAAAGAAGAATAGGAAGATGACGAAGAAGAGGAAGAAGAAGAAGACTAAGATAAGGAATAAGAACAACAAGAAGAAGAGGAAGAAAAGAAGAAGAAGAAGAAGAAGAGGAATAAGAGATGGATTACGGATTAGTGGTTATGGATTAGGGATTAGGTATTGAGGAATATGGATTATAGATTAAGGAGGGAGGGATTAAGGATTTGGGATTCGATAGTAAGCAATTATGGATTACAGCTTAGAGATTACCCAATGTGGGTTAGGGATTAAGGAGGAGGGATTAGAGATGGGTGATTAGAGAGTATAGATTATGGGATAGGGAGGGAGGGATTGGGACTAAAGATTAGGTATTAGGGATTACAAATTATGGATTAGGGAGCGAAGGATAAAGTATTTGGCATTATAGTTTAGGGATTAGTGATTATAGAGTAGATATTTTGGATTAGTAATTAGGGATTAGTTTTTAGAGATTAAGCATTTGGGTTAGGAAGTAGGGATTAGAAATTAGGGATGTAGATGAGGACTAAGAAGTGGAAGGAGGAAGATAAAACAAGAAGAAGGGGAAGAAGAAGAGGAAAAAGTAGTATAAGAAGAAGAAGAAGAATAAAGAAGGAAATAAAAAGAGTAAGGTAGAATGAAGAAGGAAGAAGGAAGGGGGAAGGAAGAAGCAAGAAGGAAGAAGAAAGAAGGAAGAAGAAAGTAGAAAGAAGAAGAAGAGAAAGATGACGAAGAAGAAGGAGAAGGAGAAGGAGAAGGACAAGGATGTAGAGGAGGAGAAGGAGATGGAGAAGGAGAAGGAGAAGGAGAAGGAGAAGGAGAAGGGAAGAAGAAGTAGAAGGAGAATGAGAAAGACAAGGAGATGGAGAAGGAGAAGAAGAAGCAGAAGAAGAAAAAGAAGGAAAAGAAGAAGAAGAAGAACAAATAGAAGTAGTAGAAGAAGAAGAAGAAAAAGAAAACAAAGTGTAAATGGAAGAAGAAGAAGAAGAAGGAAAGTAAGATTAAGAAGATGAGAAAGAAGTAGAAGAGAAAGAAGAATTACAAGAAAAGAAGAAAATGGAGAAAAAGAAGAAGGGGAAGGGGGTGTGGAAGAAGAAGAAGAAGAAGAAAACAAAGAAGAAGAAGAAGAAGAAGAAGAAGAAGAGAAAGATGATGATGAAGAAGAGCCAGAAGAACTAGAAGAGGAAGTAGAAGAAGAAGAAGAGAAACATAAAGAAAATGAGGAGGAAGAAGAAGAAAAGGAAGAAGAAGAAGAAGAAGAAGAAGAAGAAGGAGAAGAAGAAGAAGAAGAGAAAGATTAGATGGATTATAGATGAAGGATTAGGAGTTAGGGATTAGGGACTATGTATTAAGGAGGGAGGGATATGACATTAGGTGTTAGGGATTAAGGATTAGATATTACAGATTAGAGATTTAAAATTAGGGATTAGGGAATATTAATTAGGGATTAGGGATTAAGATTTAATGATTAAGGATTAGGGATTAAGGATTAAGGATTAAGGAGTATAATAAAGATAAAGGATTGAGGACTAGGGATTAGGGTTTAGGATTAGGGATGAAGGGATTAATGATTAAGGATTAAGAGTTAAAAGATTATATATTAAGGATTAGAGATTTAGGACTTTGAATTATGGATTAAGAAATAGAGATTAGCGATAAAAGACAAGAGATTAGTGATTTGGGATTTAAGATACATGATTATAGATCAGAGATTAGGGATAAATTATTAAGGATTAGAGTTTAAGGATTAAGGATTAGGTATTATAAATTAAGATTTAGGATTATGGATTATAGATTAAGTATTAAGCATTAGGGGTTATGGTTTAGGGATTAGAGATTAGAATTAAGAGATTAGGTATTAGAGATTTAGGATCAAGGATTAGGGATTATGGATTAAGGATGGATTAGGGATTAAGGATTGAGAAATAGAGATAAGGGATTAGTGATAAGGAATTAAAAATTTATAGGTAAGAGACAAGTGAGGTTCGGATTAAAGAGTAGAGATAAGGGAATAAGCATTAAGGATTACAGAGAAGAAGGAGAAGAAGAAGAACAAGGAGAGGAAGAAGATGATGATGATGATGATGGAGAAGAAGAACAAAAAGAATAAGAGGAACAAGTAGAAAAGTAGAGGCAGATGAAGAAGACGAGGAAGAAGAAGAAGAGGAAAAAGAAGAAGGGGAAGAAGAAGAAGAAGAAGAATTATGATGAGAAGAGTAAGAAGAAGAAGAAGAAGAAGAAAAAGGTGAAGAAGTTGAAGAAGAAGAAGAAGAAGAAGAAGAACAAGAAGATGAAGAGGAAAAGAAGAAGAGGAAGAGGAAGAAGAGGAAGAGAAAGATGAAGAACAAAAAGAAGAAGAACAAGAAGAAGAAAGGACAAAAAAGATGAAGAAGGAGAAAAAAGAAGAAAAAGAAGAAATAAATGAAGAAGAAGAAGCAGAAGAAGAAGAAGAAGAAGGAGAGGAAGAAGAAGAAGGTGAAGAAGAAGAAGAAGAAGATGATGATGATGAAGTATAAGGGGAAGAAGAAGAATATGAAAAAGGAGGAGAATAAGAAGAAGAAAGAGAAGAAGAAGAAGAAGAAGAAGAAGAAATAATAGAGAAAGTTGAAGAGGAAGAAGAAGTGGAAGAAAAAGAAGAAGAAGAAGAACATAAAGAGGAAGAGGAAGAAGAAGAACATAAAGAGGAAGAGGAAGAAGAAGAAGAAGAGGAAAAGGAAGAAGAGGACGAAGAAGAGACGTAGAAGAAGAATAAGAGGAAGTAGAAGATGATGAAAAACAAGAAGTGGAAGAAGAAGAAGAACAAGAACAAGAAGGAGAAGAGGAAGAAGAATAAGAAGTAGAAAAAGAGGAAGATGAAGAAGAAAAAAGCTAAGAACAAGAAGAGAGAAAGAAAAAGATGAAGAAGAGGAAGAGGAAGAAGAAGAAGAAGCAGGAGAAAAAGAAAAAGAATAACTAAAAGAAGAACAAGCACGAAAAGACGTAGAAGAAGGAGAAGAAGGAGAAGGAGAAGAAGAAGAAGAAGAAGAGGAGGACGAAGAAGGACAAGGGATTATTGATTAGGAATTTAGGATTCAGGAGTATAGATCAGAGATTAGGGATAAAGTATTATGGATTAGAGTTTTAGGATTAAGGATTAGGGATTAGAAATTAAGGATTTAGGCTTATAAATTATAGATTAGGGATTAAGCATAAGGGGTTATGGTTTAGGGATTAGAGATTAGAATTAAGAGATTAGGTATTAGAGATTTAGGATCAAGGATAAGGGATTATGGATTAAGCATGGATTAGGGATTAGGGATTGAGAAATAGAGATAAGGGATTAGTGATAAGGAATTCAAAATTTACAGATAAGAGACAAGTGAGGGTGAAATTAAAGATTAGAGATAAGGGAATAAGGATTAAGGATTACAAAGAAGATTGAGAAGAAGAAGAACAACAAGGAGAGGAAGAAGAAGATGATGATGATGATGGAGAAGAAGAAGAAAAAGAATATGAGGAACAAGCAGAAAAGTAGAGGTAGATGAAGAAGACGAGGAAGAAGAAGAAGAAGAAGAAAAAGAAAAAGAAGGAGAGGAGGAAGAAGAAGAGGAAAAAGAAGAAGAGGGAGAAGAAGAAGAATTAAGATGAGAAGAGTAAGAAGAAGAAGAAGAAGAAGAAGAAGAAAAAGGTGAAGAAGTTGAAGAAGAAGAAGAAGAAGAACAAGAGATGAAGAGGAAAAGAAGAAGAGGAAGAGAAAGATGAAGAACAAAAAGAAGAAGAACAAGAAGAAGAAAGGAAGAAAAAGATGAAGAAGGAGAAAAGAAGAAGAAGAAGAAGAAATAAATGAAGAAGAAGCAGAAGAAGAAGAAGAAGAAGGAGAGGAAGAAGAAGAAAGTGAAGAAGAAGAAGAAGATGATGATGAAGTAGAAGGGGAAGAAGAAGAATATGAAAAAGGAAAAGATGAAGAAGAAGAAGAAAGAAAAGAAGAAGAAGAAGAAGAAGAAGAAGAAATAATAGAGGAAGAAGAAGTGGAAGAAAAATAAGAAGAAGAAGAAGAAGAAGAACATAAAGAAGAAGAGGAAGAAGAAGAAGAAGAGGAAAAGGTAGAAGAGGAAGAAGAAGATGAGGAAAAACAAGAAGTGGAAGAAGAAGAAGAATAAGAAGGAGAAGAGAAAGAAGAATAAGAAGTAGAAAAAGAGGAAGATAAAGAAGAAAAAGACTAAGAACAAGAAGAGAGAAAGAAAAAATGAAGAAGAGGAAGAGGAAAAAGAAGAAGAAGAAGAAGAAGAAGTAGGAGAAAAAGAAAAAGAATAACAAAAAGAAGAACAAGAAGGAGAAGAAGTAGAAGAAGGAGAAGAAGGAGAAGGAGAAGAAGAAGAAGAAGAAGTGGAGGAAGTAGAAGGACAAGGGATTAGTGATTAGGGATTTAGGATTTTTGATTATAGATCAGAGATTAGGGATAAAGTATTATGGATTAGACTTTAAGGATTAGGGATTAGAAATTAAGGATTTAGGTTTATAAATTATAGATTAGGGATTAAGCATTAGGGGTTATGGTTTAGGGATTAGAGATAAGAATTAAGAGAATAAGGATTAGAGATTTAGGATCAAGGATTAGGGATTAGGGATTGATGAATTGAGATAAGGGATTACAAATTTAGAGATGAGAGACAAGGGAGGGTCGGATTAAAGAGCGGAGATAAGGGAATAAGCATTAAGGATTACAAAGAAGAAGGAGAAGAACAAGGAGAAGAAGAAGATGATGATGATGATGATGATGATGAAGAAGATGAAAAGGAATAAAGGGATGAAGTAAAAGAAGAAGAGGTAGATGAAGAAGATGAGGAAGAAGAAGAAGAAGAAGAAAAAGAAAAAGAAGAAGTGGAGGAGGAAGAAGAAGAAGAGGAAAAAGAAGAAGGGGAAGAAGAAGAAGAAGAATTAGGATAAGAAGAGTAAGAAGAAGAAGAAGAAGGTGAACAAGTTGAAGAATAGGAAGAAGAAGAAGAATAAGAAGATGAAGAGGAAAAGAAGAAGAAGAAGAATAAGAAGATGAAGAGGAAAAGAAGAAGAAGAAGAATTAGGAGAAGAAGAGTAAGAAGAAGAAGAAGAAGAAGGTGAACAAGTTGAAGAATAGGAAGAAGAAGAAGAACAAGAAGATGAAGAGGAAAAGAAGAAGAAGAAGAGGAAGATGAAGAAGAGAAAGATGAAGAAGAGAAAGAAGAAGAACAAGAAGAAGAGAGGAAGAAAAAGATGAAGAAGGAGAAGGAGAAGAAGAAGAACAAGAAGAAGAGAGGAAGAAAAAGATGAAGAAGGAGAAGGAGAAGAAGAAGATGAAGAAATAAATGAAGAAGAAGAAGAAGAAGGAGAAGAAGGTGAAGAAGAAGAAGAAGAAGAAGATGAAGTAGAAGAGGAAGAAGAAGAAGAAGAAGAAGAAGGAGAAGAAGAAGAAGAATAAAGTGAAGAAGAAGAATAAGAAGAAGAAGAAGAAATAGTAGAGGGAGAAGAAGAGGAAGAAGAAGTGGAAGAAAAAGAAGAAGAAGAAGAACATAAAGAAGGAGAGGAAGAAAAGGAAGAAGAGGAAAATGGAAGAAGAGGAAGAAGAAGAAGAAGAAAAACAAGAAGTAGAAGAAGAAGAAGATTAAGAAGGAGAAGAAGAAGAGGAAGAAGAAGAAGATTGAGAAGAAGAGGAAGATGAAGAAGAAAAAGACTAAGAACAAGAAGAGAAAAAGAAAAAGATGAAGAAGAGGTGGAAGAAGAAGAAGAAGAAGAAGAAGAAGGAGAAAAAGAAGAGGAATAACAAAAAGAAGAACAAGAAGGAAAATAAGAATAAGAATAAGAAGAAGAAATAGAAGAGGATGATAAAAAAGAAGAGGAAGAGAAAGAAGAAGAAGAAGAAGTAGAAGAAGGAGAAGAAGTAGAAGATGAAAAAGAATTGGTAGAGGAAGAAGAAGAGGAAGAAGAAGAAGAAGAAGAAGTAGAAGAACTAGAATAAGAAGAAAAGGAAGAAAAAGAGAAGAAGATGAAGAAGAGGAGACATAGAAGAAAAACAAGAAGAAGAAGAAGAAAAAGAAGAAGTGGAAGAAGAAGAAGAAGAAAAAGAGGTGGAAGAAGTAGAAGAAGATGAGGAAGAAGAGGAAGAAGGAGAAGTCAAAGATAAGGAAGAAGAAGAAAAAGAAGAGGATGAAGAAGAAGAGGAAGAATAAGAGGAAGATGAAGAAGAAGTAGAAGAAGGAGAAGTAAAAGAGACAAATTATTAATTAGGGGTTAGGGATTAAGGGTTAAGGAATGACAGATTAAGGATCGAATTAAAGATTAATGAGGGAGGGATTAGTGGTTTGGGATTTAGGAGTTAGGAATTAGAGATTAAGGTTTAGGGATTAGTTGTTAGGGATCAGAGATTAGGGATTATGGAGGGAGGGATTAGGGGTTAAGGACTAGAGAATACAAATTATGGATTAGAGAGTGAGAGATTTGGGATTAGAGATTGGCATTATGGATTACAGATTAGGGAGAGATGGATTAAATATTAGGCATTATAGATTAGAAATTAGGGATTAGAGATTAGAGATTATGGATTAGCAATTAGAGACTAGGGTTAAAGGATTAAGGATTATCGATTAGGGAGTACGGATTAGGGATTAGAAATAAGGAAAAAAGAGGAGGAAGAAGAACTGGAAGAAGGAAGAAGGAAGAAGAAGAAGAGGAGGTAGAAAAAGAGGAAAAAGTAGAAGAAGAAGATGACAAAGAAGAGGAAGAGGACAAATAAAGAAGAAAGAAGAAAGAATAAAGAAGAAAGAAGAAGGAAGAAAGAAGAAGGAAGAAGGAAAGTGGAATGAAGAAGGAAGAAGATCGAAGAAAGAAGAAAGAAGAAAGAAGAAAGAAGAAGATAAAGAAGAAGAAGGAGAAGGAGAAGGAGAAGGAGAAAGAGAAGGAAGAGGACATAGAGAAGGAGGAGTAGAAGGAGAAAGAGATGGAGAAGGAAAAGGAGAAGGAAAAAAGATCGAAAAAAAGAAAGATAAGACGAAGGGTAAGGAGAAGAAGAAGGACAAGGAGAAGAAGAAGGACAAAGAGAAGAAGAAGAAGAAGAAAAGGAGGAAAAAAAAAGTAAATAGAAGAAGAGAAAGAAGAAGAACAAGGAAAGAATAAGGAGAAAAAGAAGAAGAAGAAGAAGAAGAAGAGGAAGAAGAAGTAGGAGAAAAGCAAGAAGAAGAAGAAGAGGAGGAAGAAGAAGAGGAAGAAGGAGAAGTAAAGAAGAAGAAGAAGAAGAAGAAGAAGAAGAAGAAGTAAATGAAGAAGCAGAGGAAATAGAAGAAGGAGAAGATGGAGAAGAAGAAGAGGAAGATGATAATGAAGAGGAGGAAAAAGGAGAGGAAGATGTGCAGGAAGAAGAAGAAGGGGAAGAAGAGGAAGAAGAAGAGGAAGAAAAAGAAGAAAGATAGGAAGAAGAGATGGATTAGTGATTAGAGATTAGGGGTTAGGGATTAAAGATTAGGGTTAAGGAATGAGGGATTATGGATTAGGTATTTAGGATTAAGGATTAGTGATTAGGGTTTAGAGGTCATGGATTAAGGATTATGGATGAGCAATTATAGAATAAGG
The DNA here is from genome assembly GCA_023846275.1 of Vanilla planifolia. Lineage (NCBI taxonomy): Eukaryota > Viridiplantae > Streptophyta > Magnoliopsida > Asparagales > Orchidaceae > Vanilla > Vanilla planifolia. The sequence continues at coordinate 615,777 of JAIUJO010000534.1, forward strand.
ATTAAGGAATAAGTAATAGGGATTATGAATTATGGATTAGGGATGCGATGATTAATGATTAAGGATTACATATTAAGTACTTTGGATTAAGGGATTAATTGCTAAGGATTGTAGATTAAAAAGTTTAGGAATTAGGATTATAGATTAGGGATTTATGATTTTAGATCAGTGATTTAGGATTCAGGATTAGTGGTTAGAGATTAATAATTAGAGAATAAGAAATTATAATTAGAATTAGGGACGAGATTTTAGATTAAGGATTAGTGATTTGGGAATATAGATTATGGATGAGGGAGGGAGGATTTGGGATTCGAGAGTTGGTATTAGGAACTAGGGATTAGGGAAGAAGAGATTAGGTACTAGGCATTAGAGATTAGGCATTAGGGATTATGGATTAGCAATTATGGATTAGGGTATAAGGATTAAGGATTACAAATTAAGGAGTAGGGATTTGGGAATAAGCGAGTGATGAGGGATTATGGATGATAGATTAGGGACTAAAGATTAAGGATTAGGGATGAAGGGATTAATGATTAGGGATGAGGGATTAAGGAATAAAGGTTAAGGATTAATTATTACAGATTATGGATTTAAGATTAGGGATTATGGATTATGCAAAAGGTTTTATGGATTAGGGTTTAGAGATTATGGATTATAGATTAGTGTTTAAGGATTTGGAAATTAGGATTAGGTATTAGAGATTAGGGAGTAGGGATTAGAGATTAAGAAATTATGATTGGGAATAAGGATTAAGAATAATGGAGAAGTAGAAGGAGAAGCAAAAGAAGAAGGAGAAGGAGAAAGACAAGGAGAAGGAGAAAGCGAAGAAGGAGAAGGAGAAGAAGAAGAAGAAAGAGAAGACAAAAGAGAAGAAGAAGCAATAAAAGAAGAAGAAGGAGGAGGAGGAAGAGGAGGAGAGGAAGAAGAAGAGGAAGAATAAAACAAGAAAAGAAGAAGGCAAAGAAGAAGAAGATGAAGGGGAAGAACAAGAAGAGAAAGAAGAAGTAGAAGAAGAAGAAGAAGAAGAAGAAGATGATGTGGAAAAGAAGAAGAAGAGGAAGAAAAGGAATTAGAGATTAGTGATTAAGGATTACAAATTAGGTAATTGAGATTAGGGATTAAAGATTAGAGAGTAGTGATTAGGGATTTGGGATTCAGGATTACGAATTAGAGATTAGAGATTAGGGGTAAGAGATTAAGCAATTTTAATTAGGATTAAGTATTAGAGATTATAGGTTAATTATTAAGCATTAAGGATTAGAGATTATGGATTAGGGATTAAGGATTAGGTATTAAGGATTAGGGATTATTGATTATAGATAAGGGATTTAAGGATTAAGGATTAAGGATTAAGTATTGAGGATTAAGGTTTAAGGATTAAAGATTAAGGATTAGAGATTAAGAATTAAGGATTAAGAATCATGGATTGAGGATGGATTATAGATTAGGGTTAGAGATTAAGGAATTGATATTAGAGAGAGATGGATTAGGCATTATAGATTAGGAATTAGGGAATAAGGATTAAGAATTACAAAGTACAATAAGAAAAAGAAGACTAAGAAGATGAAGAAGATGAAGACGAAGAAAAAGTAGAAGAAGAAGACGAAGAAGAAAATGAAGAAGAAGAAGAAGAAGAAGGAGAAGAACAAGAAGAATGAAAGGAAGGAGAAGAAGAACAGGAGGAAGAAGAAGAGGAAGAAGAAGAAAGAGAAGAAGAAGGAGGAAAAAGAGGAAGAGGAAGAAGTAAAAGAAGAAAGAAGAAGAAGAAGAGGAGGAGGAAGAAGAAGAAGAAGTAAAAGGAGAAGAAGAAGAAGAAGATTAAGAAGAAGAAGAAGAAGAAGAAGAGGGTGGTGAAGAAGAAAAGGAAGAAGAAGAAGAAGAAAACAAAGAAATAGAAGCAAAAGAAGAAGAAGAAGAAGAAGAACAAGTAGAGGATGAAGATGAAGAAGAAGAAGAACAAGAACGAGAATAAGAAAAAGAAGAAAAAGCAGAAGAAGAAAAAAGAGAGGAAAAAGAGGAAGAGGAAAAAGTAGAGATGTAGAAGTGCTAGAAGAAGAAAAGAAGAGGAAGAGGAGGAAGAAGAAGTAGAAGATGATTAAGAAGAAGAAGAGGAAGATGTAGAAGAAGAGGAAGAAAAAGAAGGTGAAGATAACGAAGAAGAAGAAGAAGAGGAAGAAGAACAAGAAGAAGAAGAAGAGGAGGAAGAAGTAGAAGTAGAAGAGGAAGAGGATTAGGGATCAGTGGTTAGGCATTAGGGATTAGGGATTAATAAAAGAAAGATTAGGGGTTATGTATCTGGGAATGCTGACTAAAGATTAAGGAGGGAGATATTAGGGATTTTGGAGTTAGCAATTAGAGATTAAGGATTATAGGTTAGGGATTAGAGATTAGAGATTAATTATTGATGGATTAGAGATTTGGGATTATGGAATATAGATTAAGGTTAAGGGAGGGAGGGATTGGGGATTAGAGATTAGGTATTAGGGATTATAGATTGGGGATTAGGGAGGGAGGGATTTGGTATTAGGAATTATAGTTTAGGGCTTAAGGATTATGGATTTGGACGTAGTCATTAGGGATTATGGAAGAAGATGAGAAAGAAGTGCAAGAAGGAAGAACAAGAGGAAAACTTTATAGAAGAAGAAGAGGAATATGGAGAGGAAGAATAAAAAAGAAATAAGAAACAATAAAGAAGAAAGAACAAGAAAGAAAGAAGAGGGGAGAAGAAAGAAAGAAGAGTGGAGAACAAAGAAGGAATGTGGAAGGAAGAAGAAAGAAGGAGGAAGGAAGAAGAAAAAAGAAAGGAGAAAGAAGAAAGAAGAAGAAGAAGAAAAAAACAAAGAAGGAGGAGAAGAAGGAGGACGTAGAGAAGGAGTTCAAAGAGAAGGAGAAGGAGATGGAGATGTAGAAGGAGAAGGTGAAGGACAAGGAGAAAGAGAATGAGAAAGATAAGGAGAAGGAGAACGAGAAGAAGTAGTAGAAAAAGAAGAAGAAGAAGAAGAAGAAGAAGATGAAGAAATGGAAAAAGAAGAAAAAGAAGAAGAAGACAAAGAAGAATCTAAGGAAGTAGAAGAAGAAGAAGAAGAAGAAGAAGAAGAGGAGTAAGATAAGGAAGATGAGGAAGAGGTAGAAGAGGAAGAAGAAGAGGACGAAGAATTATATGAAAAGAAGAAAATGGAGAAAAAGAAGAGGGAGAAGAAGAGTAGGAGGAAGAAGTAAAAGAAGGGGAAGAAGATGAAGAAGAGGAAGGAGAAGATGATAATGTGGAAGAAGAAGAAGGAGAATAAGGACAAGAAGACGTAAAGGAAGAAGGGGAATAGTTAGATCAGGAAGATGAGGAAGAAGAAGAAGAAGAGGAAGAAGAAGAAGAAGTGGAAGAAAAAGAAGAAGAAGAAGGAGAAGTAGAAGGAGAAGAAGGAGAGGAAGAAGAGGAAGAAGAGATGGATTAAGGATTAAGGATTAGGGGTTTGGGTTTATGGATTAAGGACTAAGGAGGGAGGGATATAAGATTAGTAGTTAAGGATTGAGGATTAGGAATTATAGATTAGAGATTAAAAAATAAAGGATTAAAGATTATCAATTAGGGATTAGGAATTAGGGTTTAAAGATTAAGGATTAGCATTTAGGGAGTAAATGTTAAGCAATAAGTAGTAGGGATAAAAGATTAAGGATTAGGGATTAGGTTTAAGGATTAATGATTAAAGATTAGGGATTAAAGATTAAGGGATTACTTACTAAAGGATAAAGGATTAGAGATTAGTGATTATGGATTTGGGATTCAAGATTATGGATTAGAGATTAGGGATTAGGTATTAGGGATTAGGGCTTAAGGATTAAGGATTAAAGATGAGGGATTAAGGATTAGAAATTAAGAATTCAAGATTATGGGTTATTGATTAGCAATTAAGGATTAAGGATTAGGTATTATTGATTATAGTTCAGGGATTACATATTAGGGATTAAAGATTTGGAATTAGAGATTAAAGATTAGGGATTACGGATTAAGGAATAAGAAATAAGGAATAAGAAATGAGGAATAAGGATAAGAGATTAGTCAGTAGGGATTACAGATTTAGGGATAAGGGACTAGTGAGGAAGAGATTATGGATTTATGAGTAAAATATTAGGGATTAAGGTTTACGGATTAGTAGTTAGGGATTAAGGATTACGGATTAAGGAGGGAGTGATTAGGGATAAAGGAGCAACGAATATTACGTATTAATGAGGGAGGGATTGCAGATTCGAAATTAGGTGTTAGGGATTACGAATTAATGATTTGGGGGGAGATCAGGTATTAGGCATCATAGATTAGGGATCAGTGATTAAAGATTTAACATTAAAGATTATGGATTAGTAATTATGGATTAGGGTTTAGAGAATAAGGATTATGGATTAGGGAGTAGGGATTATGGATTAGAGATTAGAAAGAAGGGGGCAAGAAAAAGTGGAAGAAGGAAGAAGGAAGAAGTAGAAGAAGAGAAAGTAGAAAAGTATTAGGGGTTAAGAATTAAGGATTTAGGATCAAGAATAAAAGGATATGATATTAGGTGTTAAGGGATTAAGGATTAAGAATTAGGGATAATGGATTAGGGATTAAAAATTAGTGATTATCAATAACAGATTAGGGATTAAGCTTTCAAGATTAAGGATTAAGAATGAGGTTAGAGTGATTAAGGAATAAGTAATCTGGATATGGGATTAATGATTAGGGATTATTGTTAAGGATTAGGGATGAAGGGATCAATGATTAGGGATTAAGGATTAGAGATTAAGGATTATGGATTAATGGATTAATTTTTAAGGATTGGAGATTAGGGTTTTGGGACTTATGATTATAGATTAGAGAATAGGGATTAAGGATTAAGTATTATAGATAAGTGATTATGGATTAGGGATTCAAGATTATGGATTAGAGATTAGGGATTAAGGATTAAAGATTAAATGATTAGGATTAAAATTATGGATTAAGGATAAGGGATTAAGCTTTAAGGATTAGGAAATAAGGATTATGGATAAGGGATTAGAGATTGTGGATTAAGGAATATGGAATATAGATTATGGATTAGAGATTAGAGATTAGGATTAGGGTTTGAGGATTAGGGATTAAGGATTAGAAATTAGGGATATAGGATAATAGATTATAGAATATGGATTATGGGTTAGGTATTAGAGATTAGGGTTTATGGTTTAGTGATAAAGGATTAGAGATTAGGGATTAAGGATTATTGATTGAGGATGGATTAAGAAATAGGGATTAAGGTTTAATGATAAGGTAATAGGGATTATGGATTAGTGATTAAGGAGACGTGGATTAGAGATTACAAATTTAGGAATTAGATATTAGGGAGGGAGGGATTAATGAGTAGGAATTAGGGAATAAGGATTAAAGATTATGAATAAGAAGGAAAAAAAAGAGAGGAAGAAAAAGAAGAACAAGATGAAGAATGCGGTCAAGAAGAAGAAGAAAAAGAAGAAGAAAAAGAAGAAGAAGAAGAAGAAGAAGAGGAAGATGAAGAAGAAGAGGAAGGAGGAGAAGAAGAAGAAGAAGAAAAGAAAAAGAAGAATGAAATGGAGAAGATTGAGAAGAGTAAGGAGAAGAAGAAGAAGAAAAGATGAAGAAGAGGAGGAGGAGGAGGAAGAAGAAGAAGAAGAAGAAGAGGAAGAAGAAGAAGAAGAAGAAGAAGAAGAAGAAGAATGAGGAGGAGAAGAGTATGTGGAGGAAGAAGAAGAAGAAGGTGAAGAAGTTGAAGAAGAAGCAAAAGAAGAAGAAGAAGAAGAGGAATATGATAATGAAAAAGAAGAAGAAAAAGAAGAAGAAGAAGAAGAAGAAGAAGAAGAAGAAGAAGAAGAGGAGGAAAAGAAGAAGAAGAAGAAGAGAGGGAGAAAAGATGAAGAAGAAGAAGAAGAAGAAGAGGAAAAGATAAGGAAGAAGAAGCAGAAGAGGAAGAAGAAGAAGAGGAAGATGATGATGAAGAAGAAGAGGAAGAAGAGGAGGAAGAAGAAGAAGAAAAAGAAGAACAGAAAGATGAGGAGGAAGAAGAAGAAAAAGAAGAAGAAGATGTGGAAGAAGAAGATGAGAAATTTGAAGAAGAAGAGGGAGAAGTAGAGAAAGAAGATGAAGAAAAAGGGGAAGAAAAGATGTATATAGGATTAGGGGTTAGGGATTAGGTGTTAGGGATTAAAGATTAGGGATTAAGGATTCAGGATTAGTGATTAGAGATGATGGAATAGTAATTAAGGAGTAAGAATTAGAGATTAAGGATAAGGGATTAAAGAGTAAAGATTAAAAAATAAGTATTAGGGATTAGGGATTATAGATTAAAGGATTAATTTTTAAGGATTTTAGGTTAGTTATTAATTATTTGGGATTAAAAATTAGGTTATTATGATTAGGGATTAAGGATGAGAGATTAGTGATTAAGTATTTGAGATTCAGGATTAGGAATTAGGATTAACGATTAAGGATAAGAGATTAAGCAATTATAATTACGATTAAGGATTAATATTATAGATTAAGGATTAAGGACTAGAGATTATGGATTAGGGATTAAGGATTAGGGATTATTGATTATAAATTAGGGATTAAGTATTAAGGATTGGGGATTAGAGATTTAGGGATTAAAGTTTAAAAGTTATGGATTAAGGATGGTTTAACGATCAGGGTTTGGGTTTTAGGCTTTAGGGATTAAGGAGAGATGGATTAGGCATTATAAATTAGCGATTA
>JAIUJO010000534.1:627500-630000 GCA_023846275.1 Vanilla planifolia
TAAAAGAAGAAGAAGAAGTAGAATAAGAGGTAGAAGGAGAAGAGAAAAAAGAAGTAGTAGAAGAAGAAGAAGAGCAGGAGGAGGAAGAAGAAGTAGTTGTAGTAGTAGAAGAAGAAGAATAAGAGGAATAAGAAGAAAGTGAAGAAGAGGAACAAGAAAAAGATGAAGAAGAAGAAGAACAAGAACAAGAAGAAGATGAGGAAGAAGAGGAAGATGAAAATGAAGAAGATGAGGAAGAAGGAGAAGAAGAATAAGAAGAGGAAGAAGAGGAAGAAGATGAAATGGTAGAAAAACAAGAAAAAAATATAAGAATAAGAAGAAAAAGAGGAAGAAGAGGAAGAAGAGGAAGAAAACGAACAAGAAAGGAAGAAGAAGGAGAAAAAGAAGAAGAGGAAGAAGTAGAAGAGGAAGAAGTAGAAGAAGAAGGAAAAGAAGAAGAAGAAGAAGAAGAAGAGGAAGCAGAAAAAGAAAAAAAGAAGAAGAGGTAGAAGATGAAGAAGATTAAAAAGAAGAGACAGAATTAGGATTAGTGATTAAGGATTAAGGATTATAGATTAGTGATTAAAGATTCAAGATTCAGGATTAGGGATTAGAGATTAGGGATTAAGATTACAGATTAAGAATTTATAATTAGAATTATGGATTTGGGATTACAGACTAAAAAGTGGAGGATTAGGAATTTGGGAATACATAGTATGGATTAAGGAGGGAGGGATTGTATGAGAGATTAGTGATTAAGGATTTGAGATTCAAGATTAGGAATTAGAGATTAAGGATTTGGGACAAGAGATTAAGCAATTATAATTACGATTAAGGAATAAGATTTATATATTAATGATTAAGGATTAAGGATTAGGGATTAGAGATTAAGGATTATGGATTATTGAATAGAAATTAGGGATTAAGGATTTGGGATTAAGTATTTAGGATTAGAGTTTAGGGATTAGAGTTTAGGAATTAGAGATTAGGGTCTAAGGATTAAAAATTATGGATTAAGGATGGATTAATGATCAGGGTTTGGGGATTAGGGATTAAGGAGAGATGGATTAGGCATTATAGATAAGGGATTAGGGAATAAGGATTAAGGATTACAAAAAAGAACGAGAAGAAGAGGTCGTAGAAGAAGAAGAACAAGAAAAGTGAGAAGAAGAGTAAGAAAGAGAAGAAGGAGGAGGAGAAGAAGAAGGGGAAGAACAAGAATAATAATAATAAGAAGAAGAAGAAAAAGAAGAAGTAAAAGAAGAAGAAGAATAGAATGAAGGAGAAGAAGAGGAAGAAGAAGTAACAGAAGAAGAAGACGAAGAAGAAGAAAAAGAAGAAGAAGAAGAAGAAATGGAAGAATAAGGAGAGGAATAAGAAGAAGAAGAAGAAGAAAAGTAAGTAGAAGAAGAGGAGGAAGAAGAAGAAGAAGAGGAAGAAGAGGAGGAAGAAGAAGAATAATAAAAAGAAGAGAAAGATGAGGAGGAAGAAAAAGGAAAAGAAGAAGAAGAAGATGAGGAAGAGAAGAAGAAGAAGAGGAAGAAGAAAATAAATTAGACGAAGAGGAAGGGGAAGAAAAGATGTATATGGGATTAAGGTTTAGGGATTAGGTGTTAGGAATTAAGGATTAGGGATTAAGGATTAAGGATTAGGGATTAAAGACTACGGACTAGTAATTAAGGATTAAAGTTTAGAGATTAAGGATAAAGGATTAAAGAGTAAGGATTAAAGAATAAGTAATAAGGATTAGGGATTATGGATTAAGAAATTATTTTCTAAGGATTTTAGGTTAGGTATTAATGTTTAGGGATTACAAATTAGGTAGTTAAGATTAAGGATTAAGGATTAAGGATGAGAGATTAGTGATTAAGGATTTGAGATTCAAGATTAAGAATTAGAGATTAAGGATTTGGGACAAGAGATTAAGCAATTATAATTACGATTAAGGATTAAGAATTATATATTAATGATTAAGGATTAAGGAGTAGAGATTAGGGATTAGGGATTAGAGATTAAGGATTATGGATTATTGATTAAAATTAGGGATTAAGGATTTGGGATTAAGTATTTAGGATTAGGGTTTAGGGATTAGAGTTTAGGGATTAGAGATTAGGGATTAAGGATTAAAAATTATGGATTAAGGATGGATTAATGATCAGGGTTTGGGGATTAGGGATTAAGGAGAGATGGATTAGGGATTATAGATAAGGGATTAGGGAATAAGGATTAAGGATTACAAAAAAGAACGATAAGAAGAGGTCGTAGAAGAAGAAGAACAAGAAAAGTGAGAAGAAGAGTAAGAAAGAGACGAAGGAGGTGGAGAAGAATAACAGGAAGAAGAAGAATAATAAGAAGAAGAAGAAGAAAAAGAAGAAGTAAAAGAAGAAGAAGAATAGAATGAAGGAGAAGAAGAGGAAGAAGAAGTAACAAAAGAAGAAGGCGAAGAAGAAGAAGAAGAAGAAGAAGAAGAAAAGGAAGAATAGGATGAGGAATAAGAAGAAGAAGAAGAAGAAGAAAAGTA
>JAIUJO010000534.1:637500-650000 GCA_023846275.1 Vanilla planifolia
AAGAAGTGGAAGAAGAAGAAGAGGAAGAAGAAGTGGAAGAAGAAGAAGAAGAAATGGATGAAGAGATGGATTAGGGATTAGGGGTTAAGGATTAGAGATGAGCTATTAAGGATTAAGGATTAGGGATTTAGGATTGGGGATTAAGGATTACGGATTCAAAATTAAGGATTAGGGTTTAAGGATTATTGATAGAGGATTAAGGAGTAGGGATTAATGAATAAGTAATATGGATTAAGGATTAAAGATTAGAGATTAGGGATTAAGGATTAAGGGATTATTTATTAAGGGTTAGGTATTAAAGATTATAGATTAAGGGATTAATTTCTAAGGATTATGGATTAGGTATTAAGGATTAGCGATTACAGATTAGGAATTGGAGATTAGGAATTAAGGATTAGAGATTAGTTATCAAGGATTCGAGATTCAGGATTAGGGATTAGAGATTTTTGATTAGGGACTAATGATTATGCGATTATAATTAGGATTATCGATTGTAGATTAGGGAAAAAGGATTAGGGATTAGATATTATGGATTAGAGATTATGGATTATAGAGTAATGATTATGGATTAGGGATTATGTATTAGAGATTAGGTTTTAGGGATTAGAGATTAGGGGTTAAGGATTAAGAATTATGGATTAAGGGTTGGTTAGGGATTAGGGAGGGATCGATTAAGCACTAGAGATTAAGGATTAGGGATTAGAGATTAGGGAGGAAAGAATTAAAGAGTAGAGAATAGGGAATAAGGATTAAGAATTACAAAGAAGAAAAGAAGAAGAAGAAAGTATAGAAGAAGAAGAACAACATTAAGGAGAAGAAGAAGGAGAAGTAGTAGGACAAGGAGAAGGAGGAGAAGAAGAAGAACGAGAAGGAGATGGAAAAGGAAAATGAGAAGATGGAGATGTAGAATTAGAAGGTGAAGGAGTAGAAGAAGAAGGAGAAGAACAAGAACAAGATGAATAATAAGAAAAGAAGAATGAGAAAAAGAAGAAGAAGATTGTGATGAAGAAGAAGAGGAAGTAGAAGAAGAAGAAGAAAAACAAAAAGAAAAAGAAGAAGAGGAAGATGAAGAAGAAAAAGAACAGGAAGAAGACGAGGAAGAAGAAAATGCTGATGAAGAAGAAGACGAGGAGGAAGAAGAAGAAGAAGAAGAAGAAAAGGAGGAAGAGGAAGAAGTGGAAGAAGAACAAGAAGAAGATGTAGAAGAAGAAGAAGAAGAAGAAGAAGAGGAAGAAGAAGAAGAAAAGGAAGAAGAAGAAGAAAAGGGAGAGGAAGAAAAGATGGATGAGGGATTAGCGATTATGGGTTAAGGATTGGAGAGATGAAGAAGAAGAATAATAAGAAGTAAAAGAAGAAGTTGAAGAGGAAAAAGAAGAAGAAAAAGAAGTGAAAGAAGAAGAGGAAGAAGTAGAAGAAGAAGAAGAGGGAGAAGAAGAAGGAGAAGGAGAAGAAGAAGGAGAAGAAGAAGAAGAAGAAAAAGAAGAAGATGAAAAAAAGAAGAAGAAGAAACTGATGAAGAAGAAGGGGAAGTACAAGAAGAAGAAGGAGAAAAAGATAACGAAGAAGAAGAAGAGGAAAAATAAAACGAAGAAGAAGAAGAAGAAGATAAGAAAAGGAAGATAAAGAAGAAAAAGAATAGGAAGAAGAAGAGGAATAAGAAAATGATGAAGAAGTAGAAGGCGAGGAGGAAGAAAAAGAAGAAGAAAAGAAAGAAGGGGAAGATGAGGAAGAAGTGGAGAAGACGAAGAAGGAGAAGATGAGGAAGAAGAAGAAGAAGAGGAAGAGGAAGAAGAAGAAGAAGAAGAGGAGGAAAAAGAAAAGGAAGAGGAAGAAAAGATGGACTAGGGAATAGGGATTAGTCATTTTGGGTTAAGGATTAGAGAGATGAAGAAGAAGAAGAGGATGAAGAAGAAGAAGAATAAGAAGTAGAAGAAGAAGTTGAAGAAGAAAAAGAAGAAGAAAAAGAAGAAGAAGAAGAAGAAGATAAAGAAGAAGATGAGGGAGAAGAAGAAGAGGAAGAACGAGAAGAAGAAGAAGAAGAAGAGGAAGAAGAAAAAGAAGAAGAAGAAGAAGAAGAAGTAGAAGAAAAGAAGTAGAAGAAGTAGAAGAATAGAAAGAAGGAGAAGAGGAAAAAGAGAAGGAAGCAGAAGAAAAGATAAAGAAGAAGAAGCAAGAAAGGAAGAAGAAGTAGTAGAAGAAGAAGAAGATGAAGAAGAATAACAAGAGGAAAAAGAAGAAGGTGAAGAAGAAGAAGAAGAAAAGACAGAAGAAGAAGAAGAAGAAGAGGAAGATGAGGGAGAAGAAGAAGAGGATGAAGAGGAAGTAGAAGAAGAAAAATAAGAAGAAGAGGAAGTTGAGGAAGAAGAAGAAAAAGAAGAAGAAGATGAGAAAGAAAAAGAAGAAGAAGAGGAAGAAGAAGAGAAAAACATGAAGAAGAAGGGGAAGAAAAGATGTATAAGGGATTAGAGGTTAAGGATTAGGTGTTAGGGATTAAGGATTCGGTATTAGGGATTAAGGATTAGGGATTGGAGATTATGGATTAGTAATTAAGGATTATGGTTTAGAGATTAAGGATAAGGAACTAAAGAGTAAGGATTATGGAATAAGTATTTGGGATTATGGATTAAGGATTAGGGATTTAGGATTATAGATTAAGGGATTAATTACTAAAGATATTTGGTTAGATATTAAGGATTAAGGATTACAAATTAGGTAACTAAGGTTAGGGATTAAGGATTTGAGATTAAGGATTAGGAATTAGAGATTCAGGGTTAGGGATAAGAGATTAAGTGATTATAATTATGATTATGGATTAAGGATTAAGGATTAAGAATTAGAGATTAGGGGTTAAGGATTAGTGATTGTTGATTATAAATTAAGGATTAAGGATTTGGGATTAACTTTTGAGGATTAGGATTTAGGGATTAGAGATTAGGAATTAAGGATTAGAAATTATGGACTAAGGATGGATTAGTGACTAAGTTTCGGGGATTAAAGATTAAGGATTAAGAAGAGATGGATTAGGCATTATAGATTAGGGATTAAGGGATATGGATAAAGGATTACGAAGAAGAACAAGAAGAAGAAGAAGACAAATAAGAAGAAGAAGAAGAAGAAGACAACGAAGGAGAAGATGAAGAAGAAAATCAAGAAGAATATGAAGAAGAAGAAGAAGAACAAGAAACAAAAGAGGAAGAAAGAATAGGAAGAAGAATAGGAGGAAAAGAAGAAGAAGAAGAAAAAAAGTAAAAAAAAAAATAAGAATAAGAAGAAGGCAAAAACAAAGAAGAAGAAGAGGAAGAAGAAGAAGAAGATAAAGTGGAAAAAGAGATGGATTAAGGATTAGCAATTAGTGGTTATGGATTAAGGAGAAGAAGAATAAGACGAAGAAGAAGAAGTTGAAGGAGAAGAATAAGTAGAAGGGGAGGAAGAAGAAGAAGAAGAAGAAGAAGAAGAAGAAGAGGGAGAAGAAGAAGCAGTAGTAGAAGAAGAAGAAGTCGAAGAAGAATAAGAGGAAGAAGAACAAGAGGAAGAAGAAGAATGAGAGGAAGAGGCATAAGAAGAAGAAGAAGAAGAAGAAGAAGAAGTTGGTGAACAAGAAGAAAAAGAGGAAGAATAAGAAGAGAAAGAAGAAGAAGAAGATGAGAAAGAAGAAGAAGAAGAGGAGGATGAAGGGGAAGAAGAAGAAGAAGGGGAAGAAAATATGGATTATCGAATAGGGATTAGGGGTTAGGGATTAGGGATTAGGTGTTAGGGATTAGGAGTTACAGATTAGGGATTAAGGATTAGGGATTAGAGATTATGGACTAGCAATTAAAAAATTAGGGTTTAGAGGTTGAGGATAAAGGATTAAAGAGTAGACATTAAGGAATAAGTAATAGGGATTAGGGATTAAGGATTAGGGAATAGGAATTAAGGGATTAATGATTAGGATAAGGGATTATGGATTAAGGGATTAGTTACTAAGGATTGTAGGCTACGTATTAAGGATTAGGGATTTCAAATTATGCAAATGGAGATTAGGTATTAAGGATGAGAGATTAGTGATTGAGGATTTTAGATTCAAGATTAAGAATTAGAGATAAGGATTAGGGATAAGAGATTAAGTGATTATAATTAGGATTAAAGATTAGAGATTACACATTAAATATTAAGGATTTAGGATTAGAGATTAGGGATTAGGGATTAGGGATTAAGGGTTATGGATTGAGGATTAGAGATTAAGTATTAGGGATAAGAGTTTTGGGATTAGAGATTATGGATTTGAGATTAGCGATTATTGATTAGAAACTAATGATTAAGGATGGATAAAGGATTAAAGTATGAGGATTATTCATTAAGGATTAGGGAAGGATTGATTAGGAATTATAGATCAAGGATTAAGGAATAAGGATTAAGGATTACGAAGAATTAGAAGTAGAAGATTGAAGAAGAAGAAGAAGATGATGATGGATGGATGAAGATGAAGAAAAGATGAAGAGAAGAAGAGAGAAGGAGAAGGAAAAGAAGAAAAAGATGAGAGAAGGAGAAGAAGAAGAAGAAGAAGAAGAAGAAGAAGCGAAAAAAGAAGAAGAAGAGGATGAACAAGGAGAAGAACAAAGATATGACAAGAGGACAAAGAATAAGAAAAAGAACAAGTGGAAGAAGAAGAAGAAGAACAAGAACAAGAAGAATAAGAAGTGGATGAAGAAGAAGAAGAAGAAGAAGAAAAGATGAATGAGAAGAACAAGAAGAAGAAGAAGAAGAAGAAGAAGAAGAGGAAAAAGAAGAGGAAAATGTAGAAGAAGGAGAAAGAATAAGAAGAAGAAGAAGACGAAGAAGTAGAAGAAGAAAAGGAAATACAAGTAGGAGAAGGAGATGAAGACGTGGAGAAGGTGGAGAAAGGAGAAGGAGAAGAACAATTAGAAGGAGAGATGTGAAGGATAAGGAGAAGGAGAGAGAGAAGTAGAAGGAGAAGGAAAAGGAGGAGAACGAGAACAAGTAGAAGAAGAATCCTTTTCTTTTTCTTCTTTCTTTTCTTCTTCTTCTTCTTCTAGTTCTTCTTTCTCCTTTTCTTCTTCTTCTTTTCTTTTTCTTCGTCTACTTCCACTTCTTCATACTCTCTTCTCTTCTTTTACCACTTCTTCTTCTACCCACCTTCTTCTACAACTTCTTCTTCCACCTCTTCCTCTTCTTCTTCTTCCATTTCTACTCTTCTTCTCTTCTTGTTTTTCTCTTCTTATCCTCTTCAACTTCTTCTTCTTCCAGTTCTTCTTCTTCTTCTTCTTTTTCTTTGATTAGTACTACTACATTTCCTCTTCTTTTTTCAATTCTTCTTCTTCTTTCATCTTCTTCATCTTCTTCTACTACTACTTCTTCTTCTTTCTCTCCTCTTCTCCTTCTTTTTCTTCTCCTTAATTCCTCTTTTTCTTCTTCTTCTTCTCCTCTTGTTTTTCTTCTTCTTCATCATCATCATCATCTTCTTCTTCTTCTTCTTCTTCTTCTTCTTCTTCTCTTCTTCTTCTTCTTCTTCTTCTTCTTCTTCCTCTTCTTCATCATTTCTTCTGCTACTTCTTCTTCTTCTTCTTCTTCTTTATCTTTGTCTACTAATTCTTCCCTCTCTTCCTTTCTTCCTCTTCCTCTTCTTCTTCTTCTTCTTCCTCTTCTTTCTACCTCTCTTCTTCTTCTTCCCCCTCCCCTTTTCCACCTCTTTATTCTTCTTCTACAGCACTCTCATCATCTTATCCTCTTCTTCATCTTCCTCTTCTTCATCTTCCTCTTCTTTTGCTTCTTCTTCCTTTTCCTCTTGTTCTTCTTCTTGATCACTCTTCTTCTTTTCTTACTCTTCATTTTCTTTCTCTTCATCATCATCTTCTTCTTCTTTTTCTTTTTGTTTTCCATTTTTCAACTTTTTCTTCTCCTATTCTTTTTCTTGTTCTTCTTCTTCTCTTCCTTCTACTTCTTCTTTTCTTCTTCTTCTTCACTTCTTCCTATTCTTCTTCCTCTTCTTCTCCTCCTCCTCTGTCTCTTCCTTCTTCTACTTTTTTTCTTCTTCTTCTTCTTCTTCTTCTACTTTCTCTTCTTGGTCTTCTTCCTCCTGCTCCTCTTCTTCTTCTTCTTCTTCTTCTCTTCTTTCTTCTTCTTCTTCTTCTTCTTCTTCTTCTTCTTCTTCCTCTTCTTTTTCTTATCATCATCTTATTCATCATCGTCATCATCTTCTTCTTCTTCTTTCTCTTCTTCTAATTCCTCTTCTTCTTCCTCCCTTTTCTTCTTCTTCTTCTTCTTCACTGAATCTCTTCTTCTTCTTCTTTCTCCTTCTTTTTCCATTACTTCCTCTTCTTCTTTTGGCTCTTCTTCCTCTCTTCTTCCTCATCTTCATTTTCCTCTTCTTTTGTTTTTTCTTCCTCTTTTTCTTCTTCTTCTTTTTCTTCTTCTTCTTCTTCTTCTTCATCTTCTTCTTTTTCTTCTTCTTCTTCTTCATCTTCATCTTCTTCTTCTACCTTTTCTTCTTCTTCTTCTGTTCCTAGTCTTCTTCTCGCTCTTCTTACACTTCTTCTTCTTCTTCTTCTTCTTTTACTTCTCTTCCCTCTTGATCTTCTTCTACTTCTTCTTCTTCATATTCTTCTTCTTCTTCTTCCTTTTCTCGTTTTTCTTTTTCTTCTATTTCTTCCTTTTCTTCTTTTATTTCCTTGTCTTCTTCTTCTTCCTCGTCCTCTTCTTCATCTTCCTCTACCTCCTCTTCTTCTTCCTCTTCTTCATTTTCTTCTTCTTCATTTTCTTTCTCTTCTCTTCTTCCTCTTCTTCTTCTTCTTGTTCTTCTTCTCTTATTCCCATCTTTTTCGTTTTCTACTTCTTATTCTTCTTATTCTTATTATTCTCTTTCTTCTTCTTTTTCTTCTTCTTCTTCTTCCTCTTCTTTCTCTTCTTTTCTATCTCTTCTTCTTCTACTACTTCTACTTCTTCCTCTTCTTCTTCTTCTTGTTTCACTTCTTTTTCTCTTCTTCTTCTCTTTCTCTTCATCATCTTCTACTTTGTCTTCTTCTTCTTCTTCCTCTTCTTCAACCTCTTCTCCTATTTTTTTATTTACCACTTTTTCTTCTTGCTCTTCTTTTCCTATTTTTTCCCTTCTTTTTCTTTTTCTTCTTCTTCTTTTTCCTCTTCTTTTGCTCCTTCTTCCTATTCTTCTTGCACTTTTCCTTTCTTTCTTCAACTTCTTTTTCGACTTTTTCTTCTTCTTCTTCTTCCTTCTCTCCTTCTTTTTCTTCTCCTTCTTCTTCTCTTCCTCTCATCATCATCATCATCTCATCTTCTTCTTCTTCTACTACTACTACTTCTTTTCTCTTTCTTCTTCTCTTCTTCTTTTTCTTTTTCTTAATCATTTTCTTCTTTCTTTTCTTGTTCTAGCTCTTCTTCTTCTTCTTTCTCTTCTTCTTTTCCTCATCTTTTGCTTCTTCTTCCCTCTTCTTCTTCTTTTTTCTTCTTCGACTTCTTCTTCTTCGCCTTCTTCCTCTTCTTCTTCCTCTTCTTCCTTTTCTTCTTATTCCTCTTCTTTTTCTTGTTCTTCGTCTTCTTTCTACTCTTCTTCTCTTCTTCTTCCTCCTCTTTTTTTACCTTTTTCTCTTCTTCTTCTGGTACTTCTTCCTCTTCTTCTTCCTCTTCTTTTTCTTCCTCTTCTTTTGCTTCTTCTTCCTCTTCTGCTGTCTACTTCTTCTTTTTTGTCACCTTCTTCTTCTTCTTAATCCTCTTCTTTTTCTTCCTCTTCTTCATTATCTCCTTCTTCTTCATTTTCTTCTTCTTCTTCTTCTCTTCTTCTTCTTCTTTTTTCTTTTTCCTCTTCTTCAACTTTTCTTCTCTTATTTTTTCTTCTTCTTCTTCTTATTCTTATTCATCATCATCATCTTCTTCTTCTTCTTCTTCTTCTTTGTCTTCTACTTCTTTCGCCTCTTTTTCCACTTCTTCCTCTTCTTCTTCTAGCTTTTCTTCTTCCTCCTCCTCCTTTTCTTCTTTTTCCTCTTCTTTTGCTTCTCTCCATTACTTCTTCTTCATCTTCCCTGGTTCTTCTTCTCCATCAACTTCTTCATCTTCTCCTCTTCTTCTTCTTTCACTTCTTCCTCTTCTTCATCTTTTCTTCCTCTTCTTACTCTTCTTCTACTTCTTCTTTATCATCTTTTTTCTTCTTCTTCTTCTTCTTCTTCCACCTCTTCTTATGCTATTTTTCTCTCTTCATCTTCTTCTTTATCCTTCTATTACTTCTTCTACCTCTTTTTCTTCTTCTACTACTTATTCTTCTTCTTCCATTTCTTTGTATGCTTCTTCTACTTCCTCCTTCTTGTTCATCTTCCTCATCTTCTACTTCTTTGCTTCCTCTTCTTCTTCTTTTTTTGATTCTTCTTCTTCTTCTTCTTCCTCTTCTCCCACTTCCTCTACCACTTCTTCTTCTTATTCTTCTTCTTCTTCTTCTTCTACTTTTTCCTCTTCTTCTTCTTCTTCTTCCTTTTTCTCTTCTTCTTCTTGTTCTTCTTCTTCTTCTTCCTCTTCTTCCTCTTCTTCTTCTACCACTTCTTCTTTTTGCTTTTATACTTCCTCTTCTTCCTCTTCTTCTTCTTCCTTTTCTTCTTTTTCTTCTCCTTATACTTCTTCTCTTGTTCTTTTTCTTCTTATTCTTCTTCTTCTTCAACTTCTTCTTCAAATTCTTCTTCTTCTTCTACTACTACTATTATTACTACTACTACTACCTTTTCCTCTTCCTTTTTCACTTCTTCTTCTTCTTCTTCTTGCTCTTCTTGTTCTTCTTGTCCTTAATTCCTCTTCTTCTTCTTCTTCATCTCCCTCTTCCTCTACTTCTTCTTGTTCTTCTCCTTCTTCTTCTCTTCTTCTTCTTCTTCTTTTTCTTTTTCCTCTTCTTCATCATTTTCTTCTCCCACTTCTTCTTCTTCATCTTCTTCTTCTCCTTCTTCATCTTCTTCATTATCGTCATCATCATCGTCTTTTTCTTCTTCTTCTTCTTCTTCTTTATCTTTAGCTTTTACTTCATCCTTCTCCTCTTCTTCTTTTTCTTCTTTTACTCTTCCTCTTCTTCTTCTTCGTCTTCTTTCTACCACTTCTAATACTTCCTCTTCATCCTCCTCCACTTTTCTACCTCTTCCACTTCTTCTTCTGTGTCTACTTCCTCATCTTCTTCCCCTTATTCTTCTTCCTCTTTTATTGCTTCTTCTTCGTCTTCTTCTTCTTCTTCTTCTTCGTCTTCTTCTTCTTTTTACTCCTCTTCTTTTTCTTCCTGTTCTTCATTGTCTTTTTCTTCCTCATCTTCTCCTTCTTCTTCTTCTTCTTCTACTCTTCTTCTCCTTCTTCTTCTTCTTTTTCTTTATTTTACTCTTCTTCTTCTTTTTCTTCTCCTACTACTACTTCTTCTTCTACTTCATCTTCTTCTTCTTCTTCTTCTTCTTCTTTATCTTATTCTTCTTCCTCTTCTTCCTTTTCCTCTTCTTCCTCTTCTTCTTCTTCTTCTTCTTCTTGCCCTTCTCTCTATCTCTTCTTCTTCTTCTTCTTCTTCTTTCTCCTCCTCCTCCTCTTTTCCACCTCTTCTTCTTCTTCTTCTGGCTCTTCTTCTTCTTCCTCCTTCCCTTCTACTTCTTCCTCTTCTAACACTTCCTCTTCATGATCTTCTTCTTCATCTTTTTCTTCCTCTCCTACTTCTTCATCATCATCATCATCTTCTTCTTCTTCTTTTTCTTCCTCTTCATATTCTTGTTTTTCTTCTTCTTCCTTTTCTTCCTCATTCTCTTCTTTTTCTTCTTCTTCCTCTTCTTCTTCTTCTTCTTCTTCTTCTTCTATTTCTTTGTCTGCTTCTTCCTCGTCTTCCTCTTCTTCTTCTTCTTCTTCTTCTTCTTTAACTTCTTCGTCTTCTTCTTCTTCTTCTTCTTCGTCATCTTCGTCTTCTTCTTCTTTTTCTTCCCCTTCTTCTTCTTCTTCTTCTTCCTCTTCTCCCACTTCTTCTATCTCTTCTTTTTTTTCTTCTTCTTCTACTACTTCAACTTCTTCCCCTTGTTCTTCTTCTTCTTTCTTTACTGCTTCTTCTTCTAGTTCTTCTTTTTCTTCTTCTTCTTCCTCTTCTTCTTTTTTTCGTCTACCTCTTTTTCTTTCTTCTTCTGCTTCCTATTCTTCATCCACTTCTTCTTCTTCTTCTAGCACTTCTTCTACCACTTCTTCTTCTTGCTCTTCTTCTTTCTCTTCTTCCTCTTCTGCCTCTTCAATTTCTTCTACTTCTACTTTCTTTTCTTCTTCTTCTTCTTCATCTTCTTCTTCCTCATCTTCCTATTGTTCTTCCTCCTCTTCCTCTTCATCTTCCACTTCTTCTTCCTCCTCTTTCTCTTCTTCTTCTTTTTCTCCTTCTCCCTCTTCTTCTTCTTCTTCTTCTTCTCTTTCTTCTTCTCCCTCATCTTCTTGCACTCCTTCTTCTTGTCCTTCTCCTACGTCTTCTTCTTCTTCTTCATCTCCTTTGGCTTCTTCTTCTATTTCTTCTTCTTCTTCTTCTTCATCATCTCCTTCAGCTTCTTCTTCTATTTCTTCTTCTTCTTCTTCTTCTCCTCCTTCTTCTTCTTCCTAATTTTCTTCCACTCCTTCTTCTTCTTGTCCTTCTCCTACTTCTTCTTCTTCTTCTTCTTCTTCTTCTTCAACTCCTTCGGCTTCTTCGTCTTCTTCTTCTTCTTCTTCTTCATCTCCTTCAGCTTCTTCTTCTATTTCTTGTTCTTCTTCTTCTTCTTCTTTTTCAACTTATCCTTCTTTTTCTTCTCTTTAACTCCTCTCCTTATTCTTCTTCTTTTTCGCCCTATTCCTCTTCCTCTGCTTCTGCTTCTTCTTCTTCTTCTTCATCTTCTACCTCATCATCATCATCATCATCTTTTTCTTCTTCTTCTCTTCTTCTTTTTCTTCTTTTTCTTTTTCCTATTCTTTATCTTTTTCTTTTTCCTCTTCTTCCTCTTCTTCTTCCTCTTCTTCCTTTTCTTCTTCTTCCACTTCTTCTTCTTCTTCTTCTTCTTCCTGTACCGATTCTTTTTCCACTTCTTCCTCTTCTTCTTCTGGCTTTTCTTCTTCTTCTTCTTCTTCTTCCTCTTCTTCTCCTTCCTTTGCTATTGCTTCTTATTCTTCTTCTTCTTCTTCTTCTTATTCGTCTTCTTCTTCTTCTTCTTACTTCTCTTGTTTTTCTCCCTCTTCTTCCTCTTCTACTTCCTTTTCCACCTCCTCCTCCTCTTCTTCTTCTTCTTTTTTCTTCTTATTCTTCATCTTCTTGCTCTTCTTATTCTTCATTTTCTTCTTCTTCTTTTTCTTCTACTTCCTCATCATCATCTTCTTCTTCTTCTACATCTTCTTCCTCTATTTCTTCTTCTTCTTCTTCTTCTTTTCCTTCTTCTTCTTCTTCTTCTTCTTCTTCTTCTTCTTCTTCCTCCTCCGCCATCTTCTTCTTCTTCTTCTTGTTCTTCTTCTTCTTTCTTCTAGTTTCTTGTTTCTTTTTTCTTCTTTCTTATTTCTTCTTCCTCATTCCTTCTTCTTTCTTCCTTCTTTTTTCTTTGTTCTTCATTTTTCCTTCTTCCTTCTTTCATCTTTCTATAACCCGTAATCCCCCTCCTCAATTCCAGATCCCTCAGCTTTAATCCCTACTTTGTAAGCCAAAATCCTTAATCCTTAATCCCTAATCTATCCCTAATCCCTAAACCCTAGATCGTAATCGTTAAACCATAATCCTTAATCTATAGTCTTTAACCCATAATTCCTAATCTTTAACCATTAATTCCTAATTGTTAATCTCTAATCCATAATCCTTAATTTTAAATAATTATTATCATAATCTCAAATCTATAATCCTTAATCTTAAATACCTTATCCTTAATCCCTAATTCCTGATCTCTAATCGTTAATCCTAAATCCTTTACCTTTAATCCCGATTGTTTAATCCCTAATCCTTAATACTTATCCCTTAACCCCTAATCGATATTCCCTATTCCATAATCCCTTCATTTCTAATCCCTAATTATTAATCCTTAATTCTTAATCTCTAAACCACTATTCCCTAAGCCCTCTTCCATAATCCCTTATCCTAATTCCATAAACCCTAACTCTAATCACTATTACCAAATCGCAAATTCCTAACCCCTAAACCCTAAATCCCAAAACCTTAATCTCTCCATAATCCTTAATCATAAATGCATAATGCCAAATCTCTCCTGCTTCTCCTGCTTCTTCTGCATCATCTTTTTCTTCTTCTACTACTACTTTTTCTTCATTTCGTTCTTCTTCTTCTTCTGTTATTTCTATTTCTGCTTCTTCTTCCTCTTCCTCTTCTTCATCTTCTTCCTCTTCTTTTTCTTCTTCTTCTTCTTCTCTTATTCTTCATCTTCCTCTTCTTCCTTTTCCTCTTTTTCGTCTTCTTCTTCCACTTCTTCTACTTCTCCTTCTTCTTCCTCTTCTTCTTTTTCAACTTCTTCTCTTTTTCCTCTTTGTTTTTTCTCCTCTCCCTCTTCTTC
>JAIUJO010000534.1:652500-670000 GCA_023846275.1 Vanilla planifolia
TTTTTTCGTAATCCCCAATCTAAATATCAAATCCCTTATCCTTAGAAATTAATCGCTTAATCCTTAATCCTTAATCAATAATCCCTAATCATTAATCCCTTCAGTATTAATCTATAATCTTCAATTTTTATTACTTATTCCTTAATTCTTATTCCCAAATTTTAAGTCCTTAATCCTTAAACCCTTATTCCTAATTGATAATCCTTAATCCCTAATCACTAATCCCAAACCCTTAATCCCTAATACTTAATCTTATATCCCTCCCACCTTAATCTCTAAACCCTAATCCTTAATCCCGTATCTGTAATCCCTAATCCTTTTTTTCTTCTTCTTCTTCCTCTTCTTCCACTTCTTTTTCGTAATCTTAATCATCTTCCTCATATTCCTCTTCTTCTTCCTCCTCATCTTCCCTATATTATTCTTTTTTTTCTTATTCTTCTTATTCTTCTTATTCTTCTTCTTATTATTATTATTATTCTTCTTCTTCTTTATCTTCTTCTTCTTCCTTCTAATCTTTTTCTTCTTCTTCTTCATTTTCTTCTTCATCTTTCTCTTCTTCTTCATGTTCTTATTCTTCTTTATTTTCTCCTACTATTTCTTCTTCCTTCTCTTCTTCTTTCACTTCCTTTTTTCTCTATTTTCTTCTTTTCCTATTCTTTTCTTTCTCTTCTTCCTCCTCCTCTTCTTCCTCCTCTTCTTCTCCCTTTTCTTATTATTATTCTTCTTCTTCATCATCATCTTCGATTTCTTCTTCTTCTTCTTTTTCTTCCTCTTCTTCTTCTTCTTCTTTTTCCTCTTCTGTCACTTCTTCTTCTTCGTGCTTTTGAATCCCTAATCCCTAATCTAAAATCCAATCCCTAATCTCTAATCTCTAATCCTTAATCCTTAATCCTTAATCACTAATCAATAATCTCAAATCTCTAATCCCATATCTCTAATACATAATTTTAAATCCCAAATCCTTAATCAGTAATCTTTAATCCCTAACACCTACTCTCTAATCAGTAATCCCAAATTAAAAATCCTTAATCTTTAAACATTAATATCTTAATCCTTAATCCCTAATTTATAATCCTTAATCATTAATCCCTTCATCACTAATTCATAATTCATAATCCTTAACCTCTGACTTCTATTACTTATACCTTAATCCTTTTTCCCGAATCGACAACCCTTAATCCCTCCTCAATAATCCTTAATTGCTAATCCAAAATCCTTAATCCCTAATCCCTATTGCCTATTACCTAGTCCCTCCCTCCTTAATCCAATTCCCTAATCCCAAATACCTAATCTTTAATCTTAAATCCCTCCTTTCTTAATCACTAATCCTTAACACCTAACCCTAATCCCTAATGCCTTATCCATCTCTTCCTCCTTTTCCTCTTTTTTCTTCTTCTTCTTCTTTCTTTTCATCTTCTTCATCTTCCTCTTATTCTTCCAACTCATTTTCTTCTTCTTCTTCTTCTTCTTCTTCTTCCTCCTTATCTATCTAATCTTCTTCTTCTTCTTCCTCTTCTCCTTCTTTTTCAACTTCTTTCTTCTTCTTCTTCTTCTTCTTCTTCTTCTTCTCTATCCTCTTCATCTTCCTCTTCTTCTTCTTCTTCTTTTTCTTCCTCTTCTTCTTCTTTTTCTTACTCTTCTTCTTCTTCTCCTTCTTCTTCTTTTCTTGTTCTTCTTATTCCTCTTCATCTTCCTCTTCTTCTTCTTCCACTTCTTCTTCCTCTTCTTCTTTTTCTTCTTCTTCTTCTATTTATTCTTCTTCTTCTTCTTCTACTATAGCTTTTCCTTTTTCTTCTCCTCCTTCTCTTTGTCTTTCTCCTATTCCTTCACCTTCTCCTTCTCCATCTACTACTCTTCCTTCTCCTTCTCCTTCTCCTTCTCCATCTCCTTCTCCTCCTTTTCCTCATCCTTCTTCTATTTCTCTTTCACATTTTTCTTCTTTCTTCTTTTTTCTTTCTTCTTTTTTCTCCTTCCTTCTTCCTTTCTCTTTCCTTCTTTTGTCTACCTTATTCTATCCTCCTTCTTCCTTCCTTCTTCCTTCTAGTTTATTCCTCCTCTTCTTCTTTCTCTTCTTCTTCTTCTTCTTCTTCCCCTTCTTTTTCTACTTCTTCTTCTTCTTTCTTTCTTTCTTCTTCTTTCTTTTTTCTTCTTTCCTCCATCTTTCTTCTACCTTCTTCATTCCCATTGATTCCCAATCCCTAATCCCTAATTCTTAATTCTTAATTGCTAATAAATCCCTAATCTATAATCATTAATCTTTAATCCCTAACCTATATTCCTTAATCTCTAATCTCTAAACTCTAATCCCTAACACCTAATCCATAATCCCTTATCCCTAATCTATAATCCTTAATCCCTAATCTCTAATCTCTAATCCCTAATCCCTAATCCTTAATCACAAATCCTTAATCCTTAATCCTTAATCTCAAATAATAATCCCAATCCATTAATCTCTAATATCTAATGCCAAATCCTACATCCTTAATCACTAATCTATAAGCTATAATCATAAATTATTATTCACTTATCCCTAATCCCCAATCCAAAATCTCTAATCATTCATTACTTAATCTCTAATCCCTAATCTCAAATACTTAACCCCTAACCTGTAATTCCTAATCCATCTCTTCTTCCTCATCTTCTTTCTTCTTCTTTCTCATCATTGTCTTCTTCTTCATTATCTTTTTCTTCTTCTTCCTCATTTTCTTCTTCTTCATTTAGCTCTTCTTCCACATCTTCCTCTTCTTCCTGTACTTCGTCTTCTTCCTCTTCTTCTTATTCTTCTTCTTCTTCCTCCTTTTTTTCTTTTTCTTCTTCTTCTTCTTCTTCTTCTTCTTCTTCTTCTTCCTCTTCTTCATCTTCCTCTTCTTCTTGTTGTTGTTCATCTTCTTTTTTCTTCCTCATCTTTTTCTTCTTCTTCTTCTTCTTCTCATTCTTCTTTTCTTTTTCTTCTTATTCCTCTTCTTTTTCTTCTTCTTCTTCTTCTATTTTGTCTTCTACTTCTTCTTCATCATCATGATGTTCTCCTTCCCTTCCTCATCTCCCACTCCTTCTCCTTCTCTTTGTCTTTTTGTTTCTCCTTCTCCTTCTCCCTGCCCCTACTCCTACTCCTCCATCTCCTTCTTCTTTTCCTTCTCATTGACCTTCTCCTTCTCCTTCTCCTCCTCATCCTCATCCTTCTTCCCCTTCTCTTTCTCCTTCTTCTTTTTATTGTTCTTCTTCTTCCTTCTTTCTTCTTTTTCTTTCCTCTTTCTTCTTTTTTCTTTCTTCTTCCTTCATCTTTCTTCCTTCCTCCTTCCTTCTTCCTTCTTCCTTCTTCTTTCTTCCTTCTTCCCTCTTCCTTCTTTATTTTCCTATTCTTGTTAATCTTCTTCTTTTTCTTCTTCTTTTTCCTCTTCTTCTTCCTTCTCTTCTTTTTCTTCTTTCTTCCTTCTTCTTTCTTCTTTAATCTTTCTTCCTTCCACCTCCCTAATCACTAATCACTAATCCATCCCCAATCTTTATTCCTTAATATTTAATTCTTAACCTCTTCTGCTTCTTCTTCTTTCTTCTTCCTTGTTCATTCTTCTTTCTTCTTCCTTCTCCTACTTCCTTCCTCTTTCCTTCTTCCATCTTTCTTCTTCCTTCCTCCTTCCTTCTTCCTTCTTCCTTCTTCCTTCTTCCTTCTTTATTCCTCCTCTAATTCTTCCTCTTCTTCTTCTTCTTCCTCTTCTTTTTCCTCCTCTTCTTCTTCTTTCTTCTTTCTTCTATCTTCCTTCTACTCTCTTCCTTCACTTTAATCCCTAATCCCTAATCCCTAATCCTTAATCCCAAATAACTAATCTATCCCTAATCTCTAATCCTTAATCTTTAATTCCTAACCTCTAATTACTAATCTTTAATCTCTAAACTCTAATCCTTAATACCTAATCCCTAATCCTTAATCCCTAATCTATAATTCATGATCCCTAATCCTAAATCCCTAATCCTTAATCACAAATCCTAAATACTTGATCTGAAATTGTAATCCTAAACTATTAATCTCTAATCCCTAATCTCTAATATTCTTAATCAATAATCTCTAACATTAAATCCTAGATTCCTATTCCCTTAATCTTTATTTCTAATCCTTCATTCCTTAATCTCTAATCCCTTTTCTTATTCTTTTTCTTCTTCTTCTTCTTCTTCCTCTTCTTCATCTTCTTCCTCTTCTTCTTCTTCTTCCTTATTTTCTTCTACTTCTTTTACCTCTTCTTCAACGTCTTCTACTTCTTCTTCTCCTCCTTCTTTGCATCCTCTTCTTCTTCTTCTTCTTCTTCCTTTTCTTCTTTTCCTTCTTCATCATCTTCTTCCTCTTATTCTTCTTCTTCTTCATCTTCCTCCCCTTCTTCTTCTTCTTCTTCTTCCTCATCTTCTTCTTCCTCTTCTTCTTCTTCTTCTTCTTCCTTTCTTGTTCTTCTTATTCCTCTTACTTTTGCTCTTCTTCTTCTTCTTCTTCTTCTTCTTCTATTTTTCCTTCTTCATCTTCTTCTTCTTCTTCTTCTTCTTCTCCTCCTTCTTCTTCCCCTTCTCCTTCTCTTTGTCCTTCTCCTTCTCCTACTCCTTCTCCTTCTCTTACTCCTTCTCCTTCTCCTTCTCGTTCTCCATCTCTTTCTCCTTCTCCTTTTCCTTCTCCTTCTCGTTCTCTTTGTCCTCCTCCATCTCCTCATTCTGCTTCTCCTTCTCCATCTCCTTCTTTTCCTTCTTGTTTTTCTTCTTCTTTTTCTTACTTCTTTCTTTTTTTTTTCTTTCCTCTTTAATTTTTCTTCTTTCTTCTTCCTTCTTCCTTCTTCCTTCTTTTTATTTTTTCCTTTTATTCTTTCTCTTCTTCTTCTTCTTCTTCTTATGCTTTTTCCTCTTCTTCTTCTTCTTTGTTCTTTCTTCTTTCTTCTATCTTCCTTCCTCATTCTTCCTAATCCATAATACTTAATCCCTAATCACTTGTCCATCCCTAATCTATAATCCTTTATATCTAATTCTTAATCTTAATTCCCTAATCTCTAATACCTAAAAACTAATCCCTAATACCTCATCCCTAATTGCTAACTCAAAAATCCCTAATCCCTAATACTTAATCCTTCCCTTCCAAATCTTCAATCGATATTCTGAGATGCCTAACCTTTAATCCTTCATTTATTAATCCCTAATCCCAAATACCTAGGCCTTGACCTAACCCTTAATCCATCTCTTCTTTTTCTTTTTTATCTTCTTCTTCTTGGTCCTCTATTTTTTCTTCTTCATCCTCTTATTCTTCATCTTCTCCACATCTTTGTCTTCTTCTTCTTCCTCTTCTTCCTCATCATCTTCTTCTTCTCCTTCTTTTTGTAATTTTTCTTCTTCTTTTCTTCTTCTCTTATTCTTGTTTTAATTCTTCTTCTTACTCCTCTTCTTCATATTCTTGTTCATGTTCTTCTACTTCTAAAACATCTTTATTTTCTTCCTCTTCTTCTTTTTCCTCTACTTGTACTTCTTCTTTTTCTTCTTGTTCTTGATGTTCTTGTACTTCTTCATCTTCTTCTATCTCTTCTTCCTCTTCTTCTTCCTCAATTTGTTTTTGTTCTTTCTCTTCTTCTTCTTCTCCTCCTCCACTTCCTCCTCCTCCTTCTTCTTCTTCTTCTATTTCTTCATCTTCTTATTCTTCTTAATCTTCTTCTTCAACTTATTCTTCTTTTTCTTCTGCTCTTCTTCTTCTACTTCTTCATCATCTTCTTCTTTTTCTTCTTCTTCTTTTTGCTCTTCATCTTCCTCTTCTTCTGCTTCTTCTAGTTAACCTTCTTCTTCTTCTTCTTCTTCTTCCTACTCTTTTCCTTCTCCTTCTTTTACTTCTTTTTCTTCTTCTTCCTCCTCTTCTTCATCTTCGTCTACATTTTCTTCTTTCTTCTTCTTCTTCTTCTTCTTCTTCTTCTTCTCTTTCTTCTTCTAGTTCTTCTTTATTCCTTCTTCTTCTTCTTCATCTTTTTCTTTTTCTTATTCTTATTCTTCTTCTTCTTCTACTTCTTCTTCTATTTCTACTTCTCCTTATTCTTCTTCTAATCTTATTCTTCTTCTTCTTCTTCTTCTTCTTCTTCTTCTTCTACTTCTTTAACTTCTTCTTTGTAAACCTTAATCTTTATTCTCTAATCCCTACTCCTTATTCTCTCCTTACCTAACTCTAATCTGTAATCCCTAATAAGTCCCTCTTGAATTCCTATTCTTAAATCCTTAATCCCTAATCACTAATCCCTAATCCTTAATCTATCCATAATCCCTAATGCCTAATCCTTAATCCTTATTCTCAAATCTTTAATCTCTAATCCCTAAACCATAATCCCTAATACTTGAACCCTAATCTATGATCTATAATCTGTAATCCTTAATCTCTAATCACTTATCTCTAATTCTTAATCCTTAATCTTTAATCCTTAATCTCTAATGGCAATTCGTTATCCAAAATCCCAAATCCTGGTCCAATTCCTAATTGCCTAATCTCTAATCTTTAATCCTTGACCTTTAAACCATAATCCTTAATCTTGAATGTTTAATCACTAATCTCTAATCCTTAATTCCTAATCTTTATCCATAATTCGTAATCCTAAATCCAAAATCCCTAATCCCTTATCCCTAATCCTTAGTAATTAATCCAATAATCCTTAATGCGTAATTCTTAATCCCTAACCATTATTCCCATCATCCTTAATCCTTAACCTTAATCCCTTATCCATAATACTTAATCCATAATACCTATTACTTATTTCCTAATCCTTACTCCCCAATTCCCAATCCATAATCCTTAAATCGTAATACTTAATTGATAATCCTTAACCTATTATCCCTAATCGTTAATGTCTAGCACTTAATCATATATCCCTCACACCTTAATCCCTAATCCTTAATCCTTTATCCATCTTTTCTTCCTTTTATTCATCTTTTTCTTTCCCTTCTTCTTCTTCTTCTTCTACTTCCCTTTCTTCTTCATTTTCTTCCTCATCTTATTCTTTTTCTTCTACCCCATCCTACTCTTCTTCTTCTTCCTCCTCC
This sequence comes from Vanilla planifolia, assembly GCA_023846275.1. Taxonomy (NCBI): domain Eukaryota; kingdom Viridiplantae; phylum Streptophyta; class Magnoliopsida; order Asparagales; family Orchidaceae; genus Vanilla; species Vanilla planifolia. The sequence goes on from JAIUJO010000534.1 coordinate 659,536, forward strand.
TCTTCTTCTTCTTCTTCTTCTTCCTTCTCTTCTTCTTCTTCTTCTTCCTCTTCCTCTTCTTCTTCTTCTTCATTGTCTTCTATTTCTACCACTTCTTCCTCCTCTTCTTCTTCTTCCCCTTCTTCTTTTTCACCATTTTCTTCTTTTCTTAAAATACTTCTTCCTCTTCTTCTTCCTCTTCTACTTCTTCTTTTTCTTCTTCTTCTTCTTCTTCTTCTTCTTTTATTTCTTCTTCTTCTTCTTCTTCTCCTTCTTCTTCTCCTTTTTTTTCTCCTTCTCCCTCTCTTTCAACTTCCTCTTCTCCTTTTTCCTCTCCTTCACCATCTCCTTCTCCATTTCCTTCTCCTTCTTCTTCTCCATCTCATTTTCATATCCTTCTCCTTGTCCACATCCTTCTTCTACTTCTTTTATTTCATCTTCTTCTTCTACTTCTTTTCTCTTTCTTCATTCTTCTTTCTCTTTTCTTCTTTCTTCTTTCTCATTCCTCCAATCTTCTTCCTTCTTCCTTTCTCCTTCCTTCTTTTGTCTTCCTTATTCTTTCTTCCTTCTTCTTTATTCTTTCTTTTCTCTTCTTTCTTCTTTCTTCTTTATTCTTCCACTTCTTCTTCCTCTACTTCTTCTTCTTCTTCTTCTTCTTTCTATGTCTCCTCCTTATGTTCTTCTACTTCATTCTTCATAATCTTTAATCCCTAATCCCTATTCTATAATCCATAATCCCTAATCTCAAATCCAAAATCCCTAATCCCTAATCCATAATCACTAACTCATAATCTCAAATCTCTAATCCCTAATGCTTAATCTCTAAAACTTTGTTCTGAATCCTTAATCACTAACTCTAATCCCAAATCCCTATTCTCTAATTTATACTCCCTAATCCTAAATCCTTAATCTTTAATAATTAATCCCTTAACCATTAATCCCTAAATTGTAATCCTTAATCATTAATCTTTTAATCCCTAATCTTTAATCCTTAATCCCTTATTCCTATTACTTATTCTCTAATCCATACTCCCTAATCTATATCACTTAATCTCTAGACCCCAATCTCTAATTACTAATTTATAATCTCTAATCCTTATTACCCAACACTAAATCCCCTCCCCTTGGATCCCAAATCTCTAATCTCTAATACTTAATCACTAATCCCCAATCCATCCATCCCTAATTCGTAATCTATTTTACCTAATCCATAAACCCTTCCACCTTAATCATTAATCTCTAATCCTTAACTAAAAATCCTTAACCTATCTCTTCTTCCTTTTCTTCTTCTTTTTCTTCCTCTTCTTCTTCCTCTTCTTCTTCTTCTTCTTCTTCCTCATTTTTTTCTTCTTCCACTTCTTCTAATTCTTCTTCACCATTCACTTCTACTTCTTCTTCTTCCTCTTCTTTTTCTTCTTCTTTTTGTTCAACTTCTTTTTCTTCTTCTTCTTTGTCTCCCACTTTTTCTTCTTCTTCTTCTTCATCTTCTTCTTCCTCTTCTTACCCAATTTCTTCTTCCTCTTCTTCTTCTTCTCCTCCTTCTTTTCTTGTTCTTTTTATTCCTCTTCTTCTTCTTCTTCTTCTTATTCTTCTTCTGCTACTTCCTCTTCTTCTTCTTCTTCTTCTTCTTGTTCTTTAGGTTTTTCTTCTTCTTCTCCTTCTCCTTCTCTTTGTATTTCTCCTTCTTATTCTCCTTCTCCTACTCCTTTTCCTACTTCTTCTCCTTGTCCTTCTTTTTGTCCTTCTCCATCTCCTTCTCCTTCTCCTCTTCGTCCTCCTTCTCCTTCTCTTTCTCCTTCTCTTTCTCCTTCTCTTTCTCCTTCTTCTTCATCTTCTTCTTCCTCTTCTTTCTTCTTTCTTCTCTCTTCCTTCTTTCTTCTTTCTTCTCTTTTCTTCTTTCTTCCTTCTTCCTTCTTCCTTTCTCCTTCCTTCTTTCATCTTCCTTCTTCCTTCTTCCTTCGTCCTTCCTCCTATCATCCTTCTTCCTTCTTCTTTATTCTTCCTCTTCTTCTTCTTCTTTTACCTCTTCTTTTTCCTCCTCTTCTTCTTTATTTTTCCTTTTTTTTCTCTCCAATCCTTAATCTTAAATCCTTAACCTCTAAACCCCAATCTCTAATCCTTAAACTCTAATCCCTAATACTTAATCCCTAATCCCTAATCTATAATCCATAATTCTTAATCTACAGTCTTTAAGTCTTAATCCCAAATCCTTAATCTTTAATCATAAATACCTAATCCTTAATCTTTTATCCCAAATCTCTAATGGTAATGCTTATCCATTAATCTCTAATCTGTAATCTAATCCTAAATTCAATATTCCAAATCACTAATCTCTAATACATAATCCTTAATCCTTATTTCCTAATCCCTAATCTTAAATCCATAATCCTTAATAATTAATCCCTTAATTCTTAATCCTTAATCACTAATTCCTAAACATGAATCCATCATCCCTAATCCTTAATCTTTAATCTCTAATCTGTAATCCCTGATCCCAATTATTTATTCACTAATCCCTACTCCTTAACCCTTAATCCTTAATCCCTAAACCTAAATCCCTAATTGCTAACTCCCAAATCCTTAATCCCTAACCCTAATTGGTCCCACCCTAATCATTAATCAATATTCCTTGATACCTAATATCTAACCCTTCTTTCCTTAGTCCATAATTGCTAACCATTAATCATTAATTCTAATCCATCTCAACTTTCTCTTCTTTTTCTTTTTCTTCCTCTTCTTTTTCACTTTCTTCTATATCTTCTTCCCCTTTGTCTTCTTCTTCTTCTTCTTCCTCATTTTCAACATCTTCATTTTCTTCCAAATCTTCCTCTTTTTCTTCTTCTTATTCCTCTTCTTCTTCTTCTTCTTCTTCCACTTCTTCTTTTTCTTCTTCTACTTCTTCTTCCTCTTCATCTTAGTCTTCCTTTTTTTCTTCTTATTTTTCTTCTTCCTTATCTTCTTCCTCTTCTTTTTCTTCTTCTTCTTCTTCTCCTTCTTCTTTTCTTGTTCTTGTTGTTCCTCTTCTTCTTGCTCTTCTTCTACTTCTACTTCTACTTCTTCTTCTATTTCTTCTTCTTCATCTTCTTCTTCTTCTTCTTCTTCTGTTTGTCTTTCTCCTTCTGCTTCACCTTCTCCTTCTCCTACTCCATCTCCTTCTCCTCCTTCTCCTTCTCCTCCTCCTTCCCCTCATCCTCATTCTCCTTCTTCTACTTCTTCCTTTTCTTCTTCTTCTTTCTTCTTCTTTCTTCTTTCTTCTTTCTTCTTCCTTCTTCCATCTTCCTTCCTCCTTCCTTCTTCTTTCTTCCTTCTTTGTTCTTCCTTCCTTCTTCCATCTTCTTTATTCTTCATCTTCTTCTTCCTCTTCTTCTTCATCATCATTTTTCCTCTTCTTCTTGCTCCTCTTCTTCTTCTTCTTCTTTCTTCCTATTCTATCTTTTTTCTTTCTTCTTCCTTTCCCTTGTCCCTAATCGCTAATCCGTAGTCCCTAATCATTAATCCATCCTTAATCTCTAATCTTTAATTTTAATCCCTAATCTCTAATCCCTAAATACTAATCCCTAATATGAAATCCTTAATCCCTCTCACCTAATCTATAATCCATAATCCCTAATCTTTAATCACTAGTCCTTAATCCTTAATCTTTAATCACTAATCCCTAATCCTTAATCCAAAATCACTAATCTCTAATGCTAATCTTAATTGCTTAATCTTTAATCTTTAATCTCTAACATCTAATCTCAAATCTTGCATCACTAATCTCTGATCTCGAATCAATAAACCTTCATCCCTAATAAATATTCCTTAATCACTAATCCATAATCCTAAATCCATAACCTTTAACCCCTAATCCTTAATAATTAGTCCCTTAATTCTAAATCTTTAATTTCTAATCCCTAATCCCTAATCCTTATTATTTATTCCATAATTCTTAGTCCCTAATCCTTAAACCCTATACTCTAAATAATAATCTAAAATTGCTAACTCCTAAATCCTTAATCCCTAATCCCTCTCTATAATCTTTAATCGGTATTCCTAAATACCAAATCCCAAGTCCCTAATAACTATGCCATAAACCTTAATCCCTAATCTATCTCTTCTTCCTCTATTTTATCTACTTCTTTTTCATCCCCTTCTTGTTCTTCTTCCTCCTCTTTTTTGTCTTCTTCATCTTTCTCTTCTACCTTATCTTCCTTTCCTTCTTCTTCTTCCACTTTTTCTTCTTTTTCTTCTTTTTCTTCATCTTCTTCTTCTTCTTCTTCTTCTTCTTCTTCTACTACTATCTTCTTCCTCTTCCACTTCTTTTTACTTTTCTTCTTCATCTTCTTCTTCTTCTTCCACCTCCTCTTCCTTTACATGTTTTTCTTCTTCCTCTTCTTCTTCTTATTCTTCATCTCCTCCTCCTTCTTCTTCTTCTTCCTCTTCTAATTGTTCTTCTTCTTCTTCCTTTTCTTCTCCTCCTCCTTCTTCTTCATCTTTTATTTCTTCTTCTTCTATTACTTTTAGTTTTACTTCTTCTTCTTCTTCTTCAAATTGTTTTTCTTCTTCTTCTGCTTCATCCTCTTCTAATTTCTCCTCCACTTCTTCTTCTTCATCATCATCTTCTCCTATTTCTTCTTCTTTATCTTCTTCTTTTTCATCTTCTTCTTCATCATCATCATCTTCTTCTTCTTCTTCTTCTTCTTCTTCTTCTTCTTCTTCTTCCTCTACTTACTTATCCTTTTCCTCTACTTACTTATCTTCCTCTTCTTCTTCCTCTTTTTCTTCTTCTTCATCTTCTTCCTCCTCCTCCTCTTCTTCTTTTTCTTCATCATCTTCTCTTCTTTTATGTCTCCCACTTCTTCTTCTTCTTCTTCTTCCCCTTCTTCTTCTTTCTCTTCTTCTTCTTGTCCTTCTACTTCTTGTCCTTTTCTGATTCTTCTAATTCCTCTTCTTCTTCCCCTTCTTCTTCTTCTTCTATTTCTTCTTCTCTTTCTTCTTCCTTCATCTTCTTTTTTTTCTTTTACTTTTCTTCTTCTTCTTCTTCTTCTTCTTCTTCTCCTTCTCCTCCTTCACTTTGTCTTTGTCTTTTTCCTTCTCCATCTCCTTCTCCTTCTCCATGTCTTACTACTTCTCAATCTCCTTTTCCTTCTCCATCTCCTTCTCCTTCTCCTTCTCCTTCTCTTACTCCTCCTCATCCTCCTTCTCTTTCTCCTTCCCTTTCTTCTTCTTCTTCTTCTTCTTCCTCTTCTTCTTTCTTCTTTCTTCTTCATCTTTCTTCTTCCACTTTCCTTCTTCCTTTGTTCCTTCTAGCATCTTCCTTCTTCCTTCTTTTTTATTCTCCCCCTTCTTCTTTCTCTTCTTCTACTTCTTTTTAATTTTCTTCTTCCTCCTCTTCTTGTTCTTCATTATTCTTTCTTTCTCCTCAATCTTCCTAATTCTTAATCCTAAATCCTTAATCCAAACCCTTTAATTCCTAATCTCTAATCCCTATTCCTTAACAACTAAGCACTATACACTAATCTATAATTGCTAACTCCTAAATCCTTAATCCTGAATCCCACTCTCCCTAATCCTTAATCTGTATTGTTAGATACCTAATCCATAATCTTTCATTTCTTAATCCTAATTGCTAACATCTGAGCCCTAAAACCTAATCTTTAATCTATCTCTTCTTCCCCAACTTTATCTACTTCTTCTTCTTCCACTTCTTTATCTTCTTCCTCCTAATCTCTGTCTTCTTCATCTTCCTCTTCTTCCTCTTCTTCCTCTTCTTTTTCATATCCCTCTTCTCTTTCTTCTTATTCTTCCTCTTCTTCTTTCACTTTTTCTTCTTCTTCTTCTTCTTCTTCTTCTTCTTCTTTTTCTTCTTCTTCCTCTTCTTCTATTTCTTCTTCTTCTTCTATTGTGTCTGCTACCTCTTCCTCTTCTTATTTTTCCTTTTCTTCATCTTCTTCTTCTTCTTCTTTCTTCTTATTCTTGTTCTTGTTCTTGTTCTTCTTCCTCTTCTTCTTCCTCTTCTTTATCCTCTATGTCTTTTTCTTCTTCCTCTTCATCTTCTTGCTCTTCTTCTTTTCCTCCTTTTCTTCTTCTTACACTTCAATTTTTTGTTCTTGTTCTTCTTTCTCTTCTCCTTATCCTACTTCTTCTATTTTTTCTTCTTCTACTACTTCTACTTATACTTCTTCTTCTTCTAAATCTACTTCTTCTTCTTTTGATTCCTCCTCAACTTCTTCTTCTTCATCTTACTCTATTTCTTCTTCTTCTTCATCTTCTTCTTCTTCTTCATCTCTTCATCATCATCATATTCTTCTTGTTGTTGTTGTTCATTTTTTCTTCTTCTTCTTCTTCTTTTACTTCTTCTTCCTCTTCTTCTTTTTCTCTTCCTCTTCCCCATCATCTTCTATGCCTTGCACTTCTTCTTCTTCTTCTTCCTCTTCTTCTCTTCCACTTCTTCTTTTTCTCCTTCTTCACCTTATTCTCCTTTCTAATTATTCTTGTTCCTCTTCTTCTTCCTATTCTTCTTCTTCTTTTTTGTTGTCTTCTTCTTCTATTTCTTCTTCTTCTTCTTCTTCTTCTTCTATTTCTTCTTCTTCTTCTTCATCATCATCTTCATCTTCTTCCTTTTCTTCTTCTAATTCTACTACTTCTTCTCCTTCTCCTTCTCCTTCTTCTTCTCCTTCTCTTTCTCATTCTCTTTGTCCTTGTCCTTCTCCTTATCCTTCAGTTACTCCTTCACAATCCCCTTCTCCTACTCCTTCTCCTTCCTCTACTCATCATCCTCCTTCTCTTTCTCCATCTCCTTCCTTTTCTTCTTCTACTTCTTCTTCCTTCTTTCTTCTTTCTTCTTTCTTCTTCCTCTTTACTTCCTCCTTCCATCTTCCTTCTTTTTTACTCTCTCTCATCTTTTAACTCTTCTTCTTCTTGTTACTTCTGTAATCTTCATAATTCCTAATCCCTAACTCTTTATCCTTAACCTCTAACCTCTAATCTCTAATCCCAAATTCTCATCCCTAATACCTAAACTCTAATCTCTAATCCTTAATCTACAATCCATAATCTTTAATCCCTATCGCTAATCTCTAACCATTAATCCATAATCACTAATCCTTATTCCACAATCCTTAATTGTTAATAATAAATACCTTAATTATTAATCCTTAATCGCTAATCCATAACCATTAATATCTTCATCCATAATCCTTATTCCCTAATCCTTAATCTTTTCTTGAAATACCGCTTCATCTTCTTCTTCCTCTTTTGCTCCTTCCACTTCTTCTTCTACTTCTTCTATTCCCTCTTCTTCTTCTTCTTATTTCTCTCCTTCTCCTTTTCCTTCTCTTTCTCCTTCTCCTTCTCATTTTACATTTCCTTCTCCTTCTCCTCCTCCTTCTCGTTCTCCTCCTACTTCTACTTCTCCATCTTCTTCTTCTTCTTCTTCATCTTCTTCTTCTTCTTCTTCTTCTTCTTCTTCTTCTTCTTCTTCTTCTTCTTCTTCTTCTTCTTCTTCTTCATCTTCTTCTTCTTCTTCTTCTTCTTCTTCATCTTCTTCCTCTTCTTCTTCTTCTCCCTTCTTCTTCTTCTTCTCCTTCTTCTTCTTCTTCTTCTTCTTCTTCTTCTTCTTCTCCTTCTTCTTCTTCTTCTGCTTCATCTGCTTCTTCTTTTTCATCTTCTTCTTCTTCTTTTCTTCATCTTCTTCTTCTTCTTCTTCTTCTTCTTCTTCTTCTTCTTTTTCTTCTTCTTCGTCTTCTTCTTCTCTTCTTCGTCTTCTTCTTCATCATCATAATCTTCCTCTTCTTCTTCTTCTTCTTCATCTTCTAACTCTTTTTCTCGTTCTTCTTTCGCTTGTTTTTTCTTCTATTTTATCTTTATTCTTCTTCTTCTTCTTCTTCTTCTCTCTTCTGCTTCTTCTTCTTCTACTACTTCTTCTACTTCTTTTTGCTCCTCTAGTTCTTCTTCTTCTCCTTCTTTTTCTTCTTCTGCTTCTTCTTCTTCTTCTTCTTCTTCTTCTCCTCTTCGTCCTCTTCTTCCTCTTCCCCTTCTTCTCCCCACTTCTTCTTCTTCTTCTTCTTCTTCGTCCTTTTCTTCTTCTTCTTCTTCTTCTTCTTCTTCTTCTTCCTCTCAATCATCCTCTTCACTTCTTCTTCTTCTTTCTCTTCTTCCTCATCTTACTTGTCTTCATATTCTTCTTCTTCTTCCTCTATTCCATCTTAATCTTCTTCTTCTTTCACTTCTTCTTCTTCTTCTTGTTCTTCTTCTTCTTTGTCACCTTCTTCTTCATCTTCCCTATCTTCTTTTTCTTCTTGTTCTTTACCTTCTTTTTCTTCTTCTTCTTCTTCTTCTTTTTGTACTTCTTCTTCTTCTTCCTCTTGTTCCTTATCTTCCTCTTCTTCTTCTCTTATTCTTCTTGCTCTTCTTCTTCTTCTACTTTTTCTTCTTTGTTTTCTTCATCTTGTTCTTGTTCTTCTTTCTTTTCTTCCTCATCTACATCTTCTACTTCTTCTTCTTCTTCTTCTTCATCTTGTTCTTCTTCTTCCTCCTTTTTCTCTTCTTCTTCTTCTTCTTTTTCTTCTTCTTCATTATCTTCTTCCTCTTTTTCTTCCTCTTCTTCTTATTCTTCCTCTTCCTCTTCTCCTTCTTCTTCTTTTTCTTCTTCTTCTTCTTATTCTCCTACCTCTTCTTCTTCTTCTTCTTAGACTTCTTCTACTTCTTCTTTTGTTCTTCTCCTTCTTCTTTTTCTTCTATTTCTTCTATTTCTTTTTCTTCTTCTTATATTTCAACTTCTTCTTCTTCGACTTCCTCTTGTTTCTCATCTTCCTCTTTCTCTTGTTCCCCTTCATCATCTTCTTCTTCTTCTTATTCTTCTTCTCTTCTTCTTCATCTTCTTCTTCTTCATGTTCTTAAATTTCATCCTCTTCTTCTTGTTCTTGTTCTTCTTCTTCTTCCTCGTCATCATCTTCTTCTTTGTCTTCTACTTCTTCTTCCTATTCTTCTTTCTCCTTTGTTCATCTTTTCTTCTTCTTCTTCCTCTTTTTCTACTTCTTATTCTTCCTCCTCTAGTTCCTCTTCTTTCTCTTTTTCATCCTTTCTTTTTTTACTTCTTCTTCCTCTTCTCCTTCTTGATCTTCTTCTTTTTCTTACTCTTCTTCTTTTTGTTCCTCCTCTTCTTGTTCTTCTTCTTCCACTTCCTCTTTTTCTTCTTCTTCTTTCGCTTCTTCTTCCTCTTCTTCCTCTTCTTCTTCTTCTTCATCTTCTCCCTATCCTTCTTACTATTCTTTTTCTTCAACTTCTTCTTCTTCTCCATCTCCTTCTTCTTTTCTTCTCCCTCTCTTCATCATCTTCTTCTCCTTCTTCTTCTTCTTCTTCTTCTTCTACTACTACTTCTAATTCTTTTTCTCGTTCCTCTTCTTTTTCTTCTTTTGTTCTTTTTCTTCTTCTTCTTCCTCTTCTACTACTTCTCCTTTTTTCTCCACTATTTCCTCTTCTTCTTCTTCCCCTTCATCTTACCTCTCTTCTCTTCTTCTTCTTCCTCTTCTACATCCTCTTCCTCTTCTTCTTGTTGTTGTTCTTCTTCTTCAAATTCTTCTTCTTCGTCTTCCTCTTCTTCTTAACCATCCTATTCTCATTCTGTTCCACCTCATCAACTGCTTCTTCTTCTTCCTCAACTTCCTTTTCTTCCTCGCTTCTTATTCTTCTAATTCTTCCTTTCCATCTTCTAGCTCTTCTTCTTCTTCAATTCTACTTCTTCTTATCCTTTTCCTTCTTTTTCTTCTTCTTCTTCTTCTTCTTCTTGTTCATCTTCTTTTTCCTCCGCTTTTTCTTTATCTTCCTTTTCTTCTTCTTCCTTTTCTTCTTCTTCTTCTTCTTCCACTTCTTCGTCTTGCTGTTCTTCTTCTTCTACATCTTTTTCCTCAACTTCTTGTTTTTCTTCCTCTTCTTCCTCATCTTCATCTTCTTCTTCTTCTTCGTCTTCTTCCTCTTGTTCTTCTTCTTACTTCCCATTCTTTTCTTCTTCTTCTTCTCCTCCTTCTCCTTCTCCAACTTCTTCTCTTTCTTCTTCCCCTTCTTATTCTTCTTGTTCTTTTCCTTCTTCTTTTTCTTCATATTCTTCTTTTGCTATCTCTTCTTCTTCAACCTCTTTTTCTTCTTCCTCTCCTTCTTCCTCTTCTTCTTCTTTTTGTTCTTCCTCTTCCACTTTATATTCTTCTACATCTTCTTCATTTCTTCTTCTTCATCATCTTTCTCTTTATCCCATCATCCTCAACATCTTCTTCTTCTTCATTATACTTCTTCTTCTTCATTATACTTCTTCTTTCTTGTTCTTTTCTTCAACTTCTTCTTTCTCTTTTCTTCTTCTCATCCCTCTTCTTCTTCTTTATCTGCTTCTTCTGTTTCTTCTTCTTTCTCTTCTTCTTTCTCTTCTTCTTTATCTTCATATTGTGTTTCTTCTTCTTCTTCTTGTGTTTCTCCTGCTTGTTTTCTTCTTCTTAAATTCTTTTTCCACTTCCTC
>JAIUJO010000534.1:680000-682500 GCA_023846275.1 Vanilla planifolia
TCCTCCTCTACCTCGTCTTCTTTTTCTCCTTCTTCTTCATCATCATCTTCCTCTTCTTCTTCTTTTATTTCTACTTCTTCCCCTCTATCATTTTCCTCCTCCTCTACTTTTTCTTCTACTTCTTCTTCCTTTTCTTCTTTTTCCACTACTTCTTCTTCTACTTCTTTTTCTTCTTCTTCTTCTTCTTCTTCTACTACTACTACTTCTACTTCTTATTCTTCTCCTTCTTCTTTTCTTCTTCTTCATCTTCTTCTACTTCTTCTTTGTCTTCTTCTTCCTCTTCTTCTTCTACTACTACATATTCTTCTTCTTCGTCTTCTTCTTCCTCTTCTTCTCTTCCTCCCCTTCTTCATCTTCTTCTTCTTCTTCTTCTTCTTCTTCTTCTTCTACTTCTTCTTGTTCTTCTTTTGTTTCCTCTTCTTTTTCTTCTTCTTCTTCTTCTTCTTCTTCTTCTTCTTCTTCTTCTTCTTCTTCTTTGTCTTCTACTTCTAGTCTTCTCTTTTTCTTCTTCTTCTTCTTCTTTTACGCCTTCTTCCTCTTCTTCTTCTTATTCTTCTTTTGATTCCTCTGCTCCTTCTTCATCATCTTCTTCTTCTTCTACTTCTTCTTCCTCTTTCTCTTTGTCTTTTTCATTCTTTTCATCTTCTTCTTGCACTTCCATTTTGTTTTCTTCTTCCTCTTCTTCTTCCTTTTCCTCTTCTTCTTCCTTTTCCTCTTCGTCTTCCTCTTCTTCACCTTCTTCTTTTTCTTTTTCTTTTTCTTCATCTTCTTCTTCTTATTCTTATTCATTCTTCTTCTTCCATCTTCCTTCTTCCTTTTTCCTTCTTGTTTCTTCCATCTTCCTTCTTCATCTTCCTCATCATCATCATCATCTTCTTCTTCTTCTTCTTCCTCTTCCTCCACTTCATCTTTCTCTTCTTCTCCTTCTTCTTCTACTTCTCCTTCTTCCCCATCTTCTTCTTCTTATTCTTTTTCCTCTTTTCTTCTTTTGGTTCTTCTTCTTCTTCTTCTACTTCTTCTTCTTCTTCTTCTTCTTCTTCTTCTCCTTCTCCCTCCTCCTCTTTCCCTTCTTCCTCTTCTTATTCTTCTTCTTCTTTTTCCTCTTGTTCTTCATCTAATTCTGCTTTTTTATCATCTTCTTCTTAACCTTCTTCTTCTTCTTCTTCTTCTACTTCTACTTCTTCTTCTTCGTCTTCATCCTCCTCCACTTCTTCTTCATCTACTACTACTTCTTCTTCTTCTAATACTACTAGATCTTCTTCTATTTCATCATCATCTTCTTCTTCTTCTTCTTCCACCTCCTCCACCTCCTCTTCTTCTTTTTCTTCTTCATCTTCTTCTTCATCCCTTTCTTCTTCTACTTCTTCTTCTTCTACATCTACTTCTTCTTTGTATTCCACTTCTTCCACTTCTTCTTCCTCTTGTTCTTATTCTTTTTCTGATACTTCCTCTTCTTCTTCTTCTTCTTCTTCTTGTTTCACTTCCCTTTGTCTTCTTCTTGCTCTTCTTCTTCCTCTTGCACTGCCAATTCTTCGCCTTCTTCTTCTTCTTCTTCTTCTTCTTCTACTGCTACTTCATTCTTCGTTCTTCCGTCTTCTTTCTTCCTTCGTCCCTCATATTTCTTCCTTCTTCCTTCATCCTTTTTCTCTCTTCCTTCTTCCATCTTTTTTCTTCCTTCTTCTTTCTTCTTTCTTCATTCGTCTTTCTCTCTCTTTTTTCTTCTTCTTCTTCTTCTTCTTCTTCTTATTCCTCTTTGTCCACTTCTTATTTTTCTTCTTCTACTTCTTCCCTTTTTAATTCTCCTTCTTCTTCTTCTTCTTCTTCTTCTTTGTCTTCTTCTTCTAATTCTTCTTCCTAATTTTCTTCTTCTTCTCCTTCTCTTCTTCTTCCACCTCATCATCTTCTTCTTCTTCTTCCTCCTCCTCTTCACCTTGTTCGTCCTCTTTTACTTCTTTTCTTTCTTTTCTTCTTCTTCAACTTCTTCTTTTTCTTCTTTTTCTTTTTTTACCTCTACTTCTTCTTCTTCGTCTTCTTCCTCCTCCTCTTCTTCTCTTTTGACTTTTTCTTCATCATTTTCTTCTTTTTCTTCTACTTCTTCTTCTAATAATACTATTATTACAACTACTTTTTCTTCATCTTCTTTTTCTTATTCTTTATCTACTTCTTCCTCTTCTTCTTTCTCCACTGGTTCCTCTCTTTGTCATCTTCATCTTTCTCCATTTATTCTTCTTTTTCCTCTTCTTCATTTTTTCTCTTTTTGTTTCTTCTACTTCGTCTTCTTCTTCTTCTTCTTCTTCTTCTTCTTCTTCTTCCTCCTGTTTTTCTTTTTCTTCTTCCTCTTCTTCTTTCTCTTCTTCCTTTTTTTCTTCTTCATCCTCTTCTTCCTCTTCCACCTATTATTCTCTTCTTCTTCTTCTTCTTTTCTTTCTTTTTCTTCCTCTTCTTCTTCTTCTTCATCTTCCTCACCTTGTTCCTCATCTACCTCTTCTTCTAATTCCCC
>JAIUJO010000534.1:685000-687500 GCA_023846275.1 Vanilla planifolia
CTACCTTTTCCTCTTTGTCTTCTTCTTCTTCTTCTTCCTCTTCTTCTTCGTCTTCATCTTGTTGATGTTGTTCTTCTTCTTATACTTTTTCTTCCTCTGCTCTTCTTCTTTTTCCTCTTCTTCTTGTGCTGTTGCTTCTTCTTCTTTTTCTCCTCTTCTTTCACTTTTTCTTCTTCTTCTTCTTCTTCTTCCTCTTCTTCTTTGTTTTCTTGTTGTTCTTCTTCTTTTTCTTCATCGCCTTCTTCTTCCTCTTCTTCATTTTCTTCCTAATCCTTTTCTTCTTCTTGCTCGCCTTCTTCTTCATCTTCTTCCTCATCTTTTTCATCCACCTCATCATCTTCTTCTTCTTCTTTCTCTTCTTCTTCTTCTTCTTCTTCTTCTTCTTTCTGTTACTCTACTTCTTCTTCTTCTTCTTCTTCCTCTTCATCTTCTTCTTCTGTTTGTCCTTTATCTTCTTCTTCTTCTTCTAATTCTTCTTCTTCTTCTTCTTCTTCTTCTTCTCCTTATTCCTCTTCTTCTTCTTCTTCTACTTCTTCTTCTTCTTCTTCGTCCTCCACTTCTTCTTCTTCTTCTTCTTCTTCCTCTTCTTCGTCCTCTTCTTCCTCTTCTTCTTCTTCATCTTCTTTCTCTTCCTCTTCTTCTTCTTCTTCTTCTTCAACTTTTTCTTCTTGTTCTTCTTCTCCTTGTCCTTCTTGTTCGTCTTCCTCTTCTCCTTCTACTTCTTCTTCTTCTTATACTTCTATTTCTTCTTCTTCTTCTTCTTCTTTTACTTCTAATTCTTCTACCTCTTTTTCTACTTCTAGTTCTACTTCTGCTTATACTTCTTCCTATTCTTCTCCTTTCTCTTCTCTATCTTCTTCTTCTTATTCTACTTTTACTTCTTCTTCTTCTTCTTCTATTTCTTTAGCTTCTTCTTCTTCTTTTTCCTCCTCAACTTCTTCTTATTATTCTTCTTCTTCTTTCTTATCTTCTTCTTCCTCTTCTTCCTCTTCTTCCTCTTCTTCCTATTCTTCATCTTCTTCCTCTTCTTCTTCATCTTCTTCTACTTCTTTTTCATCATCTTCTTCTTGTTCTTCTTCTTCTTCTTTTTCATCTTCTACTTCTACTTCTCATTCTCCTTCCTCTTCTTTTTCGTCTTTTTCTTCTTCTTTTTCTTCTTCTTATTCTTTTCTGTTTGTCTTCTTTTTCTGCCTCAACTACCTCTTCTTCCTCTTCTTGTACTTGTTCCTCTTCTTCTTCTCCTTCTTCTTCTTACTTTTCATCTTCTTCTTGTTTCTCATCCTCTTCTTCCACACTTCCTCTTCTTCTACTTCTTCTTCCTGCTCTTTCCCTTCTTCTTCTTCCTCAACTTTCCCTTCTTCTTCTTCCACTTCTTCTTCTTTTTCTACTTCCCCTTCTTCTTCTTCTTCCGCTTCTTCTCCTTCCTGTTCTTCTACTTCTTCTTCTTCATCATCTTCTACTTTTTCTTCTACTTCCTTCTCCCCTTCTTCTTCTTCTTCTTCATTTTTTTCTTCCCTTTAAGTTTCTTCTTCTTCTTCTTTTTCGTCAACTTCTTCTACTTTTTTTCTTCTTCTTAATCATATTCTTATTCTTATTCCTATTCATCTTCTACTTCTTCTTCCTCTTCTTTTTCTTATTTTTCTTCTTCTTCTTCCTCTTTTCCTTCTCTAGCTCCTCTTCTTCTTTTGCTTCTTCTTCTTCCTTCGCTTCTCTTTCTTGCACTTCTTCTTCTTCTTCTTTTCAACATCATCTTCTTCCCCACCTTCTTCTTCTTCCTCCTCCTCCTCTTCTTCTTCTTCTACTTCTTCTTTTGTTTCTTCTTCCTCTTTGTCCTCTTCTTCTTCTTCTTCTTCACCACCTTCGTCATCTTCTTCGTCTTCTTTTTCTTCATCTTCTTCTTCTTCTTTTTCTTCTTCTTTTTCTTCTTCTTCTTCCTCTTCTACTTCTTCTACAACTTCTTCTTCGTCTTCTTCTTTTTCTTCTTCTTCTCTTCTTGTTCTTCTTCGTCTTTTTCTTCTTCTTCTTATTCTTCTTCTTCTTCCTCTTCCGCTTCCTCTTCTTCTTCTTGTTCTTTGTCTTTTGTGTCCTCTTCTTCTCGTTCTTCTTCTTCTTCTTTGTCTTCAAATTCTTCTCTTCTTCTTCTTCCATTTCTTCTTCTTTTTCTTCTTCTTCTTCTTCTTGTTCTTCTTCTTCTTTTACTTCTTCATCTTCTACTTTTTCTTTTTCCTCTTTTTCTTCTTCGTCTTCTTCTTCTCTTTCTTCTTCTTCATCTTCTTTGATCATTCTTCTTCGTTTGTCTTTCTTTCTTCTTCCTTCTTCTTTTTTCCTACTTCCATTTACTTTCTTTTTTCTTCTTTCTACTTTCTTATTTCTTCTTTCTTCTTTCTATCTTGTTCTTATTCTTCTTCATCCTCCTCATCATCTTCTTATTCTTTTTGTTCCTTTTATTCTTCTTTTTCTTCTTCTTCCTTTATATCTTCTTCTTCTTCTTCTTCTTCTT
>JAIUJO010000534.1:692500-712500 GCA_023846275.1 Vanilla planifolia
CCTTCTTCCTTTTCCCCTTCTTCTTCTTCTGTCACCTCCTCCTCTTCTTGTTCTTTAGCATCTTCTTCTTTAACTTCTTGTTTTTCTTCTTCTTCTTCTTCTTTTTCTTTGTCTTCATCTTCTTCTTCTTCTTCTTCTTCTTCTTCATCTTCTTCTTCTTCTTCTTCATCATCTTCTTCTTCTTCTTCTTCTACTTCTTCTTCTGCTTCTTCTTCTTCTACAACTACTTCTTCGTCTTCTTCTTTTTCTTCTTCTTCTTCTTTTCTTCCCCTTCTTAGTCCTCCCCTTCTTCTTCTTATTTTTGTTCTTATTCCTCTTCCACTTCATCCTTATCTTCTTCTTCTTCTTTTTCTTCTATTTCCTGTTCTTCTTTTTCTTCTTCTTCTTTTTCTTTTTCTTCTTTTTCTTCTTCTTCTTCTTCTTCTTCTTCTCTTTTTTCTTCTTTTTCTTCTACTTCTTCTCTTGTACTTCTTCTTCTTCTTCTTCTTCTTCTTCTTCCATTTCTTATGCTTTTCTTGTTGTCCTTCTTCTTCTTCTACTGCTTCATCATCATGCTCATCATCTTCTTCTTCTTCATGTTCTTTCTCTTCTTCTTTTTCTTCCACTTCCTCTTTCTATTCAACTTCCACTTCCTATTCCTCATCCTCTTCCTCTTCCACTTCTTTGTTGCCTTCTTCTTCTTCTTCATTTTCTTCCATCATCTTTTTTTGATCACCCTTCTTCCTTTGTCCTTCTTGCTTCTTCCACCATCCTTCTTCTTTTGCTTCTTCTTCTTCCTCATCATCTTATTCTTCTTATTCTTCCTCTTCTTCTTCTTTTTCATCTTCTTCCTCCATATCTTCTTCTTTAACTTCTTCTTCTTCCCCTTCTTCTTTTTCTTCTTCTTCTTCCTCTTCTTCTTCTTCTTCCTCTTCTTCTCATTCCTATTTTTCTTCTTCTTTTCTTCTCCTTCTTCAACATCTTCTTCTTCTTCTTCTACTTCTTCTTCCTCTTTTTGCTCATCATCATCATCTTCTTCTTCTTCTTATTCTTCTTCCCACTTTTCCTCCTTCTCCTTCTTCTTCTTCTTCTTCTTATTCTTTTTCCCCTTCTTCTTCTTCTTCTTCCCCTTCTTTTTCTTCTTCTTCTTCTTCTTTCCTTTCTATTTCTTCTTCTTCTGCTAAATTCTCTATTTCTTCTTATATTGGTTTTTCTACTTTTTCTTCTTCTTCTTCTACTTTTGCTCTTCATCTTCATCTTCTTCTTCTTCCACTTCTTCTTCTTCTTCTTCTCCTTCTTATTCCTATTTTTCTTCTCCCTCTTCTTCTTCTTCTTCTTCTCCTTCTTCTTCTTCTTCTTCTTGTTCCTCCTCATCCTCTTCTTCTTATTCTCTTCCTTTTTCCTCATCATCTTTTTGTTTTTCTACTTCTTTGACTTCATCTTCTTCTTCTTCTTCTTCTTCTTCCCCTTCTTCATCAACTTCTTCTTCTTCTTCCTTCTTCCTTCTCCCACCTTTCTTCTTCCTTCATTCTACTTATTTCTTCCTTCTTCCTTCTTCCTTCCTCCTCCTTTCTTTCGTCTTCCATCTAAATTCTTCCTTCTTCTTCCTACTGTCTACTTTCTTCTTCTTTTTTTCCTTCTTCTTCTTCCTGTTTGTCTTCCACATCATCATGATCATCATCATCATCTTCTACTTTTTCTTCTTCCAATTCCCAAACTTCTTCTTCTTCTTCTTCCCTTTCTTCTAATTCTATGCCTTCCTTTTCTTCTTCTTCTTATTCTTCATCATCTTCTCCTTCCTCTTCTCTTTGTCTTCTTTCACTTCTTCTTCTTCTTCTTCTTCTTCTTCTTCTGCTTCTTGTTCTTCTTCCTTTCTCCTTTTTCTTCCTCTTCTTTTTCTCCTTCTTCTTCTTCTTCTTCTTTACCTTCTTCTACTTTTTCTTCTTCTTCTTCTTCCTCCTCCTCATCCTCCTCTTGTTTTTCATCTTCTACTAATGCTACTGCTACTACAACTACTTTTTCTTCTACTTCCTCTTTTTCTTCTTCCTCTTCTTCTTCTTCTTCTTTATCTTCCACTTCTTTTACTTCTTCTTATTCTTCTCCTTCCTCAACTTCTTCTTCTTCTTCTTCTTCTTCTTCTTCCTCTTCTTCTTCTTCCTTTTCTTCTATCCTCTTTAGTTCCTCTTCTTTCTCTTCATTTACATTATCTTCTTTTTGTTCTTCTGCCAATTCTTCTTCTTGCTCTTCTTCTTCTTCTTCTTCTTCTTCGTCTTCTTCTTCTTCTTCTTCTTCCTCTTGTTCTTCTTCTTCTTCTACCTCTTCTTCTTCCACTTCTTCCTCTTCTTCTTCTTCCGCTTTTTCTTCCTCTTCTTCCTTTTGTTCTCTTCTTCTTCATCTTCATCCTCTTCTTCTCCCTCTTCTTCTACTTCTTCTTCTTACTCTTGTTCTTCTTCCTCATCTTCTGCTTGTTCTTCTTCCTCTTTTTCCTCATCTTCCTCATCTTCATCTCCTCCTTTTTCTTCTTCAAGCTTCTTCTTCTTCTTCTTCTTCTTCTTCTTTCTATTCTTCTTCTTCTTATTCTTCACCTTCATCTTCTTCTTCTATATGTTCTTTCTCTTCTTCCTCTTATACTTCTTCCTCTTATACTTCTTCCACAACCTCTTTCTCCTCTCCTTCCTCTTACTTAACATCCTCTACTTTCTCTTGGTTCCACTTGTTCCACTTTTTCTTCTTACTCTTCTACTTGTTCTTATACTTCCCTGTCTTCTTCTTCTTCTTATTATTGCTTCTTCCACATTTTCTCCTTCTTCTTCCTCTTCTTCATCTTCCTCTTCTTCCTCCTCTTCCTCTTCTTCTTCTTCTTAGTCTTCTTCTTCCACTTCTTCTTCTTCTTCTTCTCCTTCTTCTCCCTCCTCTTCCTCTACTTCTTACACCTCATCTTCTTCTTCTGCTTCTTCTTTTTCCTCATCTTCCTCATCTTCTTCATTTTCTTCTTCTTCTTCTTTTGATTTTTCTTCTTCTCCTTCTTCCTCATCCACTTATTCTTCTTCCTCTTCTTTTTGTTCTTTCTCATCTTCCTCGTTTTCTTCTTCTTCTTCTTCTTCTTCTTCTTCTTCTGCTACTTCTTTTAATTCTTCTTCTTCTTCTTCTTCTTCTTCTTCTTTCCCTTCTTCATTTCTCCTACTCAATTTCCTTCTTTATCTTTTACCTCTACTTCTTTTTAAACTTCTTTTACTTCTTGCTCCTCATGTTGCTCAACTTCCTCTGCTTCTTTTTCTTCCTCTTCTTGTTCTTCCTCTTCCTCTTCTTCTTCTTGCTCTACTTCTTCTTCATCATCATCTTCTTCTTCCTTACCTACTTTTTTTTCTTCTTGCTCTTCATCCTCATCTTCCTCTCCTTCTTTTTCTTCTTCTTCTTCTTCTTCTTCTTCTTTTTCTTCTTCTTTTTCCACTACTTTCTCTACTTGTTCTTCTTCTTCTTCTTCTTCTTTCCCTTCTTCTTCCTTATGTTCCTCTTCTTCTTCTAGTTCTTCTTCTTCCTATTCTTCTTCTACTTCTTCTTCTCATTCTTCTTTTTCTTCCTCTTCATCATCATCTTCTTCTTCTTCTTCTTCTTCTTCTTCTTTTTCCTCTTCTTCTTCTACTTCTTCTACTTCTTCTTCTTGTTCTTTTTCTTCTTCTTCTTCTTCTTCTTCTTCTTCTTCTTCCTTTTCTTCTTCTTCTTCTTCTTCTTCTACTTTTTCTTCTTCCTTTTCTTCAAGCTTCTCTTGTTCCATTTCTACCCCTTTTTCTTCTTCGTATTTTTCTTCTACTTCTTCCTCTTCTTCTTCTACTTCTTCTTCGTCTTCTTTTCATGTTCTTCAACTTCCTCCTTCCCTTCTTCTTACTCTTCTTCTTCTTCTTCTTCTACTTCTTCTTCTTTTCTTCTTCTTCTTCTTCTTCTTGCACTTCTTCTTCTCATTCTTCCTCCTCATTTCTTTTTCTTGTTCTTCTTCTTCTTTTCCTTCCTCCTCTTTCTCCTCCTATTCATCTTCCTCTTCTTATTTTTCCTCTTCTATTTCTTATTCTTTTTCTTCTTCTACTTCCTCCCCTTCTTCTTCTTCTTCCTCTTCTTCTTCTTCTTCTTTTTCTTCTTTTTCCTCAACTTCTTCTTCTTTCTTCTTCTTCTTCTACTAGTAGTACTACTACTAGTTATTCTTCCTCTTCGTATTCTTCTTCTTCTTCATCTATCGTTACTGCCACTACTATTACTTTTTCTTCTTCGTTGTCTTCTACTTCTTCTTTTCTTCTCCGTCTTCTTCTTCTTCTTCCTCTTCCTTTTCTTCATCCACTTCTTCTTCTTTTTCTACTTCTTATTCTTCTTCTTCTTCTTCTTTTCATTCATCTTCTTTTTCTACTTCTTCTTCTTCTTCTTCTTTCTCTTCTTCCTCTTATTCTTCTTCCTCTTCCTCTTTCTCCTCTAGTTCCTCTTCTTTCTCTTCTTCTTTCTCTTCTTTTTCTTCATCTTCCTCTTGTTCTTCTTGCTTTTCTTCTTCTTCTTCTTGTTCTTCCTCTTCTTCTTCCACCTCATTTTTTCTTCTTCTTCTTCCTCTTATTCTTCCTCTCGTTCCAACCCTTCTTCTTACTCTTCTTCTTCCTCTTCCTTTTCTACTTCTCTTCCTCTTCTTCTTCTTCCACTTCTTCTTCTTCCTCTTCTTCTTCTTCTTCTTCTTCCTCTTCCTCTTCATCTTCTTTCTTATCTTCTTCTTCTGCTTCTTCTTTTTCCTAATCTTCCTCGTCATCTTCTTTTTCTTCTTCCTGCTTCTTTTTCTTCTTCTTCTTTCTATTCTTCATCATCTCCTTCTTCCTCATCCTCTTCGTCTTCTTCTTCCTCTTCAGCCTATTCTTCCTCATCTTCCATCACTTCTTGTTCTTCTTTTTCCACTTCTTTTTCTTGTTCTTCTTCTTTTGATATCTCTTCTTCTTCTTCTTCTTCTTCTTTCCCTTCTTCATCTTCTTCTACTTCTTTTTCGTCTTTTTCTTCTTCTTCATCTTCTACTTTTTTGTACTTCTTCTTCTTCTTCTTCCTCCACTTGTTCCTTGTTTTCCTCTTCTTCTTCTTCTTCTTATTCTTCTTTCTTCTTCCTCTTCTTCTTCTTTTTCTACTAATTCTATTTCTTCGTCATCTTCTTCTTTCTCATCTTCTTCTTGCTCTTCTATCTCTTCTTCATCATCTTCCTCTTCTTCTTCTTCTTCTTCCTGCCCTTTCTCTTCTTCTTCTTCTTCTTTCTTCTTCTTTCTCTTCTTTATCTTGCTCTTCTTCTTCTTGATCTTCTTCTCCTTCTTCTTCTTCTTCTTCTTCTTCCTCCCCCTCCTCTTCTTGTTCTTTGACTTCTTCATCATCATCATCATCTTCTACTTCTTCTGCTTCATATTCTTCAATTTCTTCCTCTTCTTTGACTTCTTATTCTTCTTCCCACTTCTTCTTCTTCTTCTTCTTCTTCTTCCTCTTCTTTTTCTTCTTATTCCTCTTCATCTTGTTCTTCCCCTTCTTCTTCTTTTACTACTTTTTCTTCATCTTCTGCCTCCATTAGTTCGTCATCTACTTCGTCTTCTTCTTCCTCTTCTTCTTCTTCATCTTCCACTTCTTTTGTATCATCTTATTCTTCTTCTTATTCTTCTTCTTCTTCTTCCTAATCTTCTTCTTTTTCTTCTTCCACTTCTTCTTCTTCTTCTTCTTCCTCCCATTCTCTTCTTCTTCTTCTTCCCATTCATCTTCATCTACTTCTTCGTCTTCCCCTTCTTCTTCTTCTTCTTCTTCTCCTTCCTATTCTTGTTTTTCTTCATCTTCTTCTACCTCCTCTTCTTCTTTTACGACTTGTTCATTTTGTTTCTCTTCTTCCCCTTCTTCCACTTCTTCTTCTTTTTCTTATTCTTCTTCTTCTCCTTCTTCTTTTAAATCTTCTTCTTCTGCTGCTTCTTCTTATTTTTCTACTCTTCTTGCACTTCTTCATCATTCCCTTCTTCTTCTTCTTCTTCCTCCTCTTATTCCTCTTGTTGTTGTTGTTGTTCTTCTTCTTCTTCTTCTTCTTCGTCTTCTTCTTCTTCTTCTTCTTCTTCTTCTTTTTCTTCATCAACTTCTTCCTAAGCCTCTTCTTCTTCTTCCTAATCTTATTCACCTTTTTACTCCTCTTCTTCCTCATCCTCCTCGTCTTCTTCTTCTTCTTCTTCTTCTTCTTTGTTCTCTTCTTTTTCTTCTTCTTCTTTTCTTCTTCCATTCATCTTCAACTTCTTCTTCTTCTTTTTCTTCTTCTTCCTCCCCTTCTACTTCTTCTTCTTCCTCTTCTTCTTCCACTTTTTCTTCTTCTTCCACTTCTTCTTCTTCTTTTCCTTCTTCCACTTCTTCTTCTTCTTCTTCTTCTTCTTCCTATTCTTCATCCTCTTCATCTACTTCTTCTTCTTCTTGTGCCTCTTCTTCTTCTTCTTCTTTTTCTTCTTCTTCAACTACTACATCATCATCATCATCATCATCTTCTGCTTCTTCCCCTACTTCTTTTTCTTGTACTTCTTCTTCTACTTTTACTTATTCTTCTTTTCTTTTTTTTTCTTCTTCTTCTTCTTCTTATACTTATTTTTCTTTTTATTTTTATTCTTCTTCTTCTTCCTCCTCTGGTTCCTCATCTTCCACTTCTTCTTCTTCCTCTTCTTCTCCTCCTTCTTCGTCTTCTTCTCCTATCTCTTCCTCTTCTTCTTCTTATTCTTCTACTTTTTCCTCATCTACTTCTTGTTATTCTTCCTCATCTTCCTCTTCTTTTTCATCTTCTTCTTCTTCTTCTTCTTCTTCTTCTTCTCCTTTCCCATCCTCCTCTTCTTCTTCTTCTTCTCCAACTTCTCCTTCTTCTTGTTCTTCCTCTTCCTCTTCTTCTTCTTCTTCTTCTTCTTCTCTCTTCTCTTCTTCTTCTTCTTCCAATTGTTCTTCTTCTTCTTTTTCTTCCTCATCTTCTTCTTCTTCTTTGCCTTCTTCTTCTTCTACTTCTTCCTTTTGTGTTCTTTTTCTTCTCCTTCTTCTTCTTCATCATCTTCTTCTTCTCCAACGACTACCACTGCTACTTCTTCTTCTCCTTTTTATTCTTCTTCTTCTTCTTGTTCCCTTTTTCCCCTTCCTTGCCTTCTTCTTCTTCATCATGTTCTTCTTGCTCCTCTTCTTCTACTTCTTCCTCTTTTTCTTCATCTGTTTCCACTTCTTCTTCTTCATCATCATCATCTTCTTGTTCTTCTTCCCCTTCTTCTTCTTCTTCTTCTCGTTTCTATTCTTCTTCTACTTTATCATCTTCATCTACTTCCTCCTCTTCTTCTTCTACAACTTGTTCATTTTGCCTTTCTTCTTCCTCTTCTTCTTCTTGTTCTTCTTATTGCACATCTACTTCTTCCTCTTTTACTTCTTCCTTATCTTATTCTTCTTCTTCTTCATCTTCTTCCTTTTTTTGAACTTTTTGCTCCTCTTAATCTTCTTTTTCATCTTCTTTTTCTTCTTCTTCTTCTTCTACTTCTTCTTCAACATCATCTTCTTCTTGTTCTTCTTCTTCTTCTTCTACTGCTTCATCTTTTTTCTCCTCTTCTTCCACTTCTTCTTCTTCCCTTACTTCTTCTTCTTCTTCTTCTTCTTATTCCTCTTATTCCACTTGTTGTTGTTGTTCTTCTTCTTCTTCTTCTTCATCTTCTTCCTCATCTTCATCAACTTCTTCGTAATCCTCTTCTTCTTCTTTCTAATCTTCTTCTTCCTTTCCTTCCTCTTCTTCCTCATCCTCCTCGTCATCTTCTTCTTTTTTTTCTATTTTATCTTCTTCTTCTTCCCCATCTTCCTCTTCTTCTCGTAGTTCCTCTTTTTCTTCTTCTTCTTCTTCTTCATCTTCTTCCTCTTCTTCTTCTTCTTCCACTTCATCTTCTTCTTCTTCCCCTTCTTCTTCTTCTTCTTGCACTTTTTTGCCCTCTTCATCTTTTTCTACTTCTTCTTTTTCCTCCTCCTCTTCTTCTTCTTCCTCTTCTTCATCTTCTACTTTTTCTTCTTCTTCTTCTTCATATTCTTATTCTTCTTCTTCTTCATCTTCTTCTTCTTCTTCATCTTCATCTTTTACTTCTACTCCTTTTACTTCTTGTTCTACTTCTAGTTCTACTTCAACTTCTACATCTTCGTTTTTTTTTCTGCTTCTTCCTCCTCTCCTTCTTCATGTTCTTCTTCTTCTTTTTGCTCTACTTCTTCTTCTTCTTCTTCTCCTTTATCTTCTTCTTCTTCTTCTTCTTGATCTTCTTCTTCAACTTCCTCTTCTTCCTCCTCTTCCATTTCTTCTTCTCCCTCTTCTTTTTCTTTTACTTCTTCTTTTTCCTCTTCTTCTCATTCTTCTACCACTTCTTCTTCATCTTCTACTTTCTCATCATCTTCTTCTTTCTGCTCTTATTCTTCTTCTTCCTATTCTTCATCTTCTTCCTCTTCTTCTTTTTTTTCTTCTTCTTCTTCTTCTTCGTCATCGTCTTCTACTTCTTCTTCTCCTTCTCCTTTCTCTTCTTTTTCCTCTTTTTCTTCTTCTTCTTCTTCTTCTTCTTCCTTTTCTTCTTCTTCTTCTTCTTCTTCTTCGTCTTTTACTTCTTCTCCTTCTCCTTTCTCTTCTTTTTCCTCTTTCTCTTCTTCTTCTTCCTCTTCCTCTTCTTCTTCTTTCTCCACCTCTTTCTCTTCTTCTTCTACTGCTTCTTCTTCCTCCTCCTCCACCTCTTCCTCTTCTTCTTTATCTTCTTCTTGTTCTTCCCCTTCTTGTTGTTCATCTTCTTCTTGTTCCTGATCTTCTTCCTTCGCTTCTTCATCTTGTTCTTCTTCTTCTTCTTCTTCTTCTTCTTCCTTTTCTGCTTCTTCTTCTTCTTCTTCTTCTTATTCCCCTTCTTCTTCTTCTTTTTCTTCAACTTCTTCTTCTTCTCCAACTTCCCCTTCCTCTTCGTCTTCTTCTTCTTCTTCTTCTTCCTCATCTTCTTCTTTTTCTTTTTCCTTTTCTTTTACATCTTCCTCCCATTTCTCTTCTTATTGTTCTTCTTCTTCTTCTTCTTCTTTTTCATCTTCTCCTTGTTCTTCTTCTTCTTCTTCTTCTTATCCTATTTCTTCTTCTTCTTCTTCTCCTAAGTAATCTTCTTCTTCTTCCTCCTCTTCATCTTGTTCTTCTACGTCTTGTTATTTTAGTTTTTCGTCTTCCCTTACATCTTCTTCTTCTTTTTCCTGGTCTACTTATTTCTCTTCTCCTTCTTCTTCCACATCTTCTTCTTCTTCTTCTTCATCTTCTTCATCTTTCTCTACTTTTTCTTCCTATTAGTCTTCTTCTTCTTCTTTATCTTCTTCTTCTTCTTCATCTTCTTCTTCTTCTTCTTCTTCTTCTTTTTCTACTACTACTGCTTCATCTTCTTTTTCTACTCTTCTTCCACTTCTTCATCTTTCTATTCTTCTTCTTGTTCTTCTTCTTCCTCTTATTCCTCTTTTTGTTCCTTTTCTTCTTCTTCTTCTTCTTCTTCTTCTTCCACTTCTTCATCTTATCCTTAGTCCTCTTCTTCGTCTTCTTGTTCATCCTCTTCTCCCTCATCATTCTCGTCTTCTTCTTATTCTTCTTCTTCTTCTTCAGATTCTTCTTCTTCTTTCTCTTCTTCTCCTTCTTTTTCTTCTTCATCTGCTTCCTCTTACTCTTCTTCTTCTTTTTTTTCTTTATATTCTTCTTCTTCTTCTTCTCCCTCTTTTCTTCTTCTACTTCTTATTTTTCTTCTTCTTCTTTGTCTAACTCTTGTTCTGCTACGACTTCTTCTTCTTGTTCCCCTTTTTCTTCTTTCATTTCTTCAAGCTCTTCTTCTTTTTCTTCTTCTTCTTCTTCTTCTTTTTTCATTTCCTCCACTTCTTCTTCTTCTTCTTCTTCATTATCATCATCATCATCTTCTTCTTCCGCTTCTATATTTTCTTCTACTTCTTCTTCTTCTTCTTCATATTCTAATTCTTCTTTTTCTTCTTCTTCTTCTTCTTCTTCTTCTTCTTCTTCATATTCTAATTCTTCTTCTTCATCATCATCTTCTTCTTCTTCGTCTACTACTACTACTTCTTCTTCTACTGCTACTTCTTCTTCTTCTTCTCCTAATTCTTCTTCTTCTTCTTCTTCTACTACTTCTATTTCTTTTACTTCTTCTACTTCTAGTTCTACTTCAACATCTACTTCTTCTTCTTGTTCTTCTTCTTTCTCTTCTCCTTCCTATTATTTTTCTTCTACTTCTTCTTCTTCTTCTTCTTGACCTTCTTCTTCAACTTCCTCTTCTTCTTGTTCTTCGTATTCTTCTTCTCCTTCTTCTGCTTTTACTCCTTTTTTTTCTTCCTCTTCTTCTACTACAACTACTCCTTCTTCTTCTTCTTCTTCTTCTTTCTAATCTTCTTCTTCTTATTCAACTTCTTCTTCCTTCTCATCTTCTTCTTCTTATTATTCTTCATCTTCTTCCTCTTCTTGTTCTTCTACTTCTTCTTCTTCTTTTTCTGCTTCTTCTTTGTCTTCTTCTTCTTACTCTTCTTCTTCCTCTACTTCTTCATCTCCTTCTCATTTCTCTTCTTTTTCTAGTTTTTCTTCTCCTTCTTCTTCTTTTTCTACTTTTTCGTCTTCTTTTTCCACCTCTAGTTCATCTTCTTCCACTTCTTGTTCTTCCCCTTTTTCTTCTTGTTCTTCCTCTTCTTCTTCTTACTTTTCTTCCTCTTCTTCTCCTCCTCCTCTTGATCTTCTTTCTCCTCCTCTTTCTCTTCTTATTCTTCTTTTTCTTCTTCTTCTTCTCCTTCTTCTTCTTCTCCTTCCTCCTCCTCCTCCTCCTCTTCATCTTCTTTTTTATCTTCTTCTAGTTATTCCCCTCCTTCTTCTTCCTCTCTTCTTCTTATTATTCTTCATTTTCTTCTTCTTCTTCTAGTTCTTCTTCTTCTTCCTCTTCTTCCTTTTCTTCTTCTTCTTCTTCCTCTTCTTCTTCTTCTTCTTCGTCTTCTTTTTCTTCTTCACCCTATTCTTCTTCCCCTTTTTCTTATTTTTTTCTCAACTTCTTCTCGTTCTTCCACTTCTTCTACTTGTACTTCTTCTTCTACTTCTTCATCCACTTCTTCTTCTTCTTCTTCTTCGTGTCCTACTTCTTCTTCTTCTTCTTAATCTTGTTTTTCTTCTTCCTCCTCTTCTTTTTCTACTTCTTCTTCTTCTATTTCTTCCACTTCTTCTTGCTTTTCTTCTTCTTCTTCTTTTCCTTCTTCTTCTTCTACTTCTCCTTCCACTTCTTCTTTTTCTTCTTCTTCTTCTTCCTCTTCTTCTACTTCTTCTACTTCTTCCTCTTCTTCTTCCTCTTCTTCCTCTTCATGTTTTCCTTCTTCTGCTTCTTCTTCTTCTACTCCTTCTTCCTCTTCATCTTCCTCCTCTTCCTCATCATCTTCTTCTTCTTTACTGTCTTGCTCTTCTTCTTCTTCTTCTTCTTCCTCTTCTTCCTCATCTTTCTCTCTTTCTTCCTCTTCTTCTTCCACTTCTACTTCTTTTTCTTCTTCTTTTTGCTCTTCTTCTTCTTCTTCTTCTTCTTCTTCATCTTCTTCTTCCTCCTCCTCTTCTTCTTCTCCTTCTTCTTCCCTTCTTCTTCTTCTTCTTCTTCTTCTTCCCATTTTTCTTCTTCTTCTTCTTTCTCTTCCTCTTCTCCTTCTTCTACTTCTTCTTCGTCTTCTTCTTCTTTTTCTTCTACTTCTCTTTTTCTTCCCCTTCTTCTTCTTGTTCTTCTACTTCCCCTTCTTCTTCTACTTCTTCTTTTCCTTCTATTTCTTCTTCTTCTTCTTCTTTCTTTTACTTCTTCTTCTTCTACTTCCTCCTCTTGTTCCTTATCTTTCTATTCTTCTTCTTCCTCTTTTACTTCATCTTCTTCCTCTTGTACTTCTTCCTCTTCTTCTTCTTCTTCTTCTTCTTCTTCTTCTTCTTCTGCCTCTTTTTGTTCTTCTTCGAACTTCTTCTTCTTCTTCTTCTTCTTATTCCTCTTCTTCTTATTCTTCTTGCTATTCTTCATCCTCTTCTTTTTCTTCTTCTTCGTTTAATTATTACTTCAATCTTCCTTCTTTCTTCTATCTTCTTTCTTTTTCTTCCATTTTCTACTTCTTCTTCTTCTTTCCAAACTTCTTCTTCTCCTTTTTCTTCTTCCCCTGCTTCTACTACTTCTTCTTCTTCTTCCTCTTCTTCTTCATCTTTTTCTACTTCGTCTTCATCATCATCATCTACTTCTCCTTCTCTTCTTCTTCTTATTTCTCTTCTTCTTCTTCTTCTTCTTCTTGTCTTTCTTCTTCCCCTTCTTCTTCATCTTGTTCATCTTCTTCTTCTTTATCTTCTTCTTCTTCTTCTTCTTCTTCTACTACTACTACTTGAACTTCTTCTTCTTCATGCTAATCCTCTTCTTCTACATCTTCTTCTTCTTTTTCTTCTTATTTTTCTACTTCTTCTTCAACTTCTTCATCATCTTCTTCTTCATCTTCTTGTTCTTCATTTTCTTCTTCCTCTTCTTCTTTAACTTCCAGTTTCTCTTCGTCTTCTTTTTCTACTTCCTCTTAATCTTCCCCTTCATCCTCCTCTTCCACTTCTTCGTCTACTTCTTCTCCTTCTTCTTCTTCTTCTTATGTCTTCTTCTTCTCCTTCTTCCTTCTTCCATCTTCGTTCGTCATTTGTTCCACTTATTTCTTCCTTCTTCCTTTGTTTCTTCCTTCTTCCTTCTTTTTTCTTTCTACTTTCTTCTTTCTTTTCCTTCCTTCCTCTTCTTTTTTCTTCACCTTCCTCATCATCTTCTTCTTCTTCTTCCCAAACTTCTTCTTCTTCTTCTTCTTTTTCTTCTTTCGCTTCTTCTACTTCTTCTTCTACTACTACTATTTCTTCTTCTTCTACTACATCTTTTTATTCTTCTTCTTCTTCTTCTTATTCACCTCCTTCATCTTCTTCTTCTTCCCCTTCTTCTTTGTCTTCTTTTTCTTCTTCTTCTTCTTCTTCTTCTTCCACTTGTCCCTCTTGTTCTTCTTCCTCTTGTTCTTCCTCCTCTTATTCTTCGTCCTCTTTTTCTTTCTCCTTTAGTTCCTCTTCTTTCCCTTCTTCTTCCTACTTTTCTTCTTCTTCCTCCTATTCTCTTCTACTTCTACTTCTTCTTCTTCTTCTTCTTCCCCTTCTTCTTCATCATCTTCTTCTTTTTCTTCATCTTCTTCTTCTGCTTCTTCTCCCCCTTCTTCTTCATCTTCCTATTCTTCTTTTTTTTATTCTTCTTCTTCTTCTTCTTCTCCTTCTTGCTCTTCTTCTTCTTCCTCTTCTTCTTCTTCTTCCTCCTCTATTGGTTCTACTACTTATTTATTTTTTTCTTCTTCCCTTTTTTCTTCTTCTTATAATTTTTCGTCATCTACTTCTTCCTCTTCTTCTTCTTCTTCCTCATCTTCTACTTCTTCTTCTTCATCTTATTCATCTTTTTCTACTTCTTCTTCCTCTTAGTCTACTTCTTCTTCTTTTTCTTCTTCTTCTTCTTCTTTTGTTTCTTCATCTTAATCATCATCATCATTTTCTTCTTCTTCTTCTTCTTCTTCATCTACTACTTCTTTTTTTTAGCATCTTCTTCCACTTCTTCATCTTCCTCTTCTTTTTCTTCTTCTCTTCTTCTTCTTCTCTTCTTCTTCTTCTTATTCCTTTTCTTCTTTTTCTTTTTCTTCTTCTTCTTCTTATTCATCTTCTAACTCTTTGTCATCATCATCATCATCTTCATCTTCTTCCTTTTCTTCTTTCTATTCTTCTTCTTCTTCATCATCTTCTTCTTCTTTTTCCTCTTTATCCTCTTCTTCTTCCCCTTCTTCTTCTACTTCTTATCCTTCTTAATCTTCTTCGTGTTCTTCTTCTTCTTCTTCTTCTTCTCCTTCTTCTTCTACTTCTTCCTCCTCTTCTTCTTCTTCTTCTTCTTCTTCTTCTACTTCTTCCTCCTCTTCTTCTTCTTCCACTTTTTCTCCTTCTTCTTCCTCTTCTTCTACTTCTTCCTCTTTCATTTCTTCATTCTCGTCTTCTTCTTCTTGTTCTTCTTCTTTCTCCTCTTCTGCTTCTTTTTCTTCTTCTTCTTTTTCTTCTTCTTCTTTTTCTTCTTCTTCTTATTCCTTTTCTTTTTCTTCATCTTCTTCTTGATCGTCTTCATCATTATCTTCTTCTTCTTCTTCTTTTTCTTCTTCTACTACTTTATCTTTTTCACTACTTCTTCTTCTTTATCATCATCTTCTTCTTCTTCTTCTTCTTCTTCTTCTTCGTCATCATCATTATCTTCTTCTTTTTCTTCGACTTCTTCTACTTCTTCTTCCTCTTCCTCTTTTTCTTCTTCTTGTTCTTCTTCATCTCGTTCATTTAATTCTTCTTCTTCTTCTTCTTCTTCTTCTTTCTCCTCTTCTTATCTTCCAGTTCTTCTTCTTCCTCTTCTTCTCCTTCTTCTTCATCTTTCTCTTCTTCCTCTTCCACCTCTTCTTCTTTTTCTTCTACATCTTCCTAAGCTTCCTCTTGTTCTTCTTTCTTTTCTTTCTCATCTACCTCTTCTTCTGCCTCTTCTGCTTCATCTTCCTCCCCTTTCTCCACTTCTTCTTCTTCTCCCTCATCTTATTCATCGTCTTCTTGTTCTTTTTCCTATTCTTATTCTTCTTCTTCTTCTTCCATTTTTTCTTCTTCTCTTTCCTATTCTTCCTCTTCATTTTCTTCTTCTTCACATTCTTCTTCTTCTTCCTCCTCCTCCTCTTCCTTTTCTTCTTTTTCTTCTTTTTCTTCTTGTTCTTTTTCTTCTTCCAGTTCTTTCTCTTATTTTTCTTTTTCCTCATCTTCTTTCTCCTTTTCTTCTTCTTCTTCAACTACTTCTAATTCTTCTTCTACTTCTTCTTCCTCATTTTCAACATCTTCTTTTTCTTCGTCTTCGTCTTCTTCTTCTTCTTGTTCTTCTTCTACTACTACTACTACTACTATTACTTCTTTTAATTCATCTTCTTCTTCTTCTTCTTGTTCTTTTCTTCCCCTTCTTCATCTTCTTGTTCTTCTTATTCTTCTTCTTCTTCTTCCACATCTTCTTCTTCGTCTTCTATTTCCTCTTATTTTTCTTCTTTTGTTTCTTCTTCTTCTTCTTCTTCTTCCATGTCTTCTACTTCTTCTTCTCATCTTCTTTTTCTTCTTCTTCTTCTTCTTCTTCTTCTTCTTCTTCCACTTCTTCCTCCTCTTCCTCAGCTCAATCTTCTTCTTATTCCTCCACTTCTTCTTCTTCTTCTTCTTCTTCTTCTTCTTCTTCTCCTCCTCCTTCTTTTTGTTCCTCTTTTTCTTCTTTTCCTTCAACTTCTACTTCCTCTTCTTCTTCTTCTTCTTCTTTCTTTCTTCTTCCATCTTTTTTCTTTGTTCTTTTTTCTTCTTTCTTCTTTCACCTTTCTCCTTTTTTTCCTTCTTCTTCTTTTTGTTCTTCTTCATCTTCCACATCATCATCATCATCATCTTCATCTTCTACTACTACTTCCCCTTCTTCTTCTTCTTCTAATTTAAACTCTTCTTCTTCTTCCAGTTCTTCTTCTTCTTCTTCTTCTTCTTCTTCTTCGCCATCATCTTCTTCTTCTACTTCTTCTTCTTCTTTTACCTCTATTTCTTCTTGTTCGTCTTCTTCCTCGTGTTCTACCTTTTCTACTTCTTTTTCTACTACTTCTTCTTCTTCGTCTTCTTCTTCTACTTCTTCTTCCCCTCTTTGTTCTTCTTCTTCTTTTTCTTTTTCCACTTCTTGTTCTTCCTCTTCTTCTTCTTCATTTTCTTCTTCTTCTTCTTTTTCTTCTTCTTCATCTTCCTAGTTTTGTTTTTCTTCTTCTTCTCCTTATTCTTCTTCTTCTCCTTCTTCTCCTCCTCCTTTTTCAACTCCTCCTTTGTTTTCTATTTCTTCTTCTTCTTCCTTGCCTTCTTCTTCTCCTTCTATTACTACTACTACTACTACTTCTTCTTCTTCTTCTATTACTACTATTGTTACTACTTCTCCTTCTCCTTCTTCTTCTTTTTCTTCTTCTTCTTCATCATCTTCTTCTTCTTCATCTTCTACTTTTCTTCTTTTTCTTTTTTTTCTTCTTCTTCCTCTACTTCTTCTTCTCCTCCTTATTCTTCTTCTTCTTCTTCATCATCATCTTCTTCTTCTTCTTCTTTTTTTTCTTCTTCTTCTACTTCTTTTTCTACTTCTTCTTCTTCCTCTTTTTCTTCTTCTTCTTCCTCCACTTCTTATTCCTCCACTTCCTCATCTTCTTCTTCCTCTTTGACCTATTCTTTTCTTGTACATCTTCTTCTTGCACTTCTTCTTTTAACTCTCCTCTTCTTCTTCTTCCTCACCTTCTTTTACTTCTTACATTTTTACCCCATCTTCCAATTCTTCTTCCTCTTCTTATTCATCTTTCTCTTCTTCTCCTTCTTGTTCTTCCTCTTCTTCTTCTTTTTTCTCTAGTTCTTCAACTTTTTCTTCTTCCACTTCTTCTTTTTCTTAATCTTCTTCTTCTTCTTCTTTTTTGTCTTCTTCGCCCCCTTTTTCTTCTTCCTCTTCTCCATCCTGTTCTTCATCTTCCTTTTCCTATTCTTTTTCTTCTTCTTCTTCTTCTTTCCATTCTTTTTGTTCTTCCTCTTCTTTTTCCTTAACTACTACTACTTCTTTCTCTTCTTCTTCATTTTATTCTTCTTCTTCTTCTTCTTCTTCTTCTTCTTCTTTAACCACTGCTACTTCTTCCTCGTTTACTTCTTCTTCTTCTTCTTCTTCTTCTTCTTCTTCTCCTTTTTATTCTTCTTCTTCTTCTTCTTCCTCATTGTCTTCTACTACTTCTTCTGGTTGTCTTTCCTCTACTTTTTCTTCTTTTCTTCTTCTTCTACATCATTTTCTTCATCCTATTGTACTTCTTGTTCGTGTTGTTGTTCTTCTTTCTCTTCTTCTTCCTCTTCCTCTTCTTCCTCTTCTTCCTCTTCTTCTTCTTCTTCATCTTCATCCCCTTCCTCCTCTTCCTCTTCCTCATCCTCTTCTTCTTCTACTTCTTCTTCTTCTTCTTCTTCTTTCCCTTCTTCTTTATCTTCTTCATCTTCATTTTGTTCTTTTTCTTCCTCTTCTTCTTCTTCTTCTCCTTCTTCCTTTTCTTCTTCTTCTTCTCCCTCCTCCTCTTCTTCTTCTACTTCAACTTCTTCTTCATTTTCATCTTTTTCTTCTACTTTTTCTACTTTTTCATCATCTTCTTCAACTTGTTCTATTTCATTTTCTTCCACTTCCTCAAGTTACTTGTCTTCGTCTTCTGCTTCTTCGTCTTTTTCTTCCTCTTCTTCTTCCTTTTCTTCTACTTCTTATACTTCTTCTTCCTTTTCTTTATGTGCTTTGACTCCTTCCCCTTTTTCTTCTTTCGCATCTTCTTCTTCCTCTTCTTCATCTTCTTTTACATCTTCTAGTTCTTCTTCTCATTCTCCTTCCTCTTCTTTTCTTCTTTCACTTCTTCTTCTTTTTCCTTCTTCTTCATCCTCCTCTAGTTCCTCTTCTTTATTCTTATTCTTGTTCTTGTTCTTGTTCTTCTTCTTCTTCCACTTTTTCTTCTTCTACTTCTTCCTCTTCCTCTTCGTCTTCTTCCTCTTCTTCTTCTTCGTCTTATTCTTCTTCTTCTTCCTCCTTGTCTTCTTCTTCTTCATCCTCTTCCTCTTCTTCTTCTTCCTAATGTTCTCCTTCTTCTTCCTTCTCTTCTTCGTCATCATCTTCTTCTTCGTCTTCTTCTTCTTCTTCGTCTTATTCTTATTATTCCTTTCGCATCTTCTTCCTCTTCTGCTTCTTCTTCTTCTTCTTCCTCCTCCTCCTCCTCCTCTTCTTTTTCTTCTTTATCTTTTCTTCTTCTTCTCTTTCTTCTTCTTCTTCTTCTTCATCTTTTCCTTCTAATTCTTCTTCTTCTTCTTCTTCTTCTTCTACTACTACTACTGCTTCTTATTCTTCTTTTGCCTTTGTTAGTTCAACATCTTCCTCTTCTCTTCTTCTTCTTCTTCCTCTTCTCCTTCTTTCCCTTCTTCCTCTTCTTCTTATTCTTCTATTCCTTCTCATCTTCTTCTTATTCTCCTTCCCCTTCTTCCTCAACTTCCTCTTCTTCTCCTTCTTCTTCCACTTCTTCTTTTTCTTTCTCTTCTTCTTCTTCTTCTTCCTCTTGTACTTCTTCTTCTTCTTCTTCTTCATCTTCTTCTCCACTTATTCTTCTTCTACATATCCTTCTCCATCCGATTCTTCATCTTCCTCTTCTTAATCTTCTTCTTCTTCTTCTTCTTTTTCTTCTTCTTGCTCTTCCTCCTCGTCTTCCTCTTCCTATCTTCTTCTACTTCTTCTTCTTCTTCTTCTACTACTACTACTTCTTCTTCTTCCTCTTCTTCCACTTCTTCTTCTTCTTCTCCTTATTTCTTAACTACTTCTTCTTTTTATTTTTCTTCTTCTTTTTTTCTTCTTCTTCTTTCTCGTCTTCCTCTTCTTCTTCTTTTTCTTCTTCTTGTTCTTCTTCTTTTTCTTCTTCTTCTTCTTCTTCTTCTTCTTTGCCTTCCACTTCTTCTTCTTGTTCTCCCTCCTCTTTTTTTCTTCTTTTCTTCTTCTTCTACTTCTTCTTCCTCCTCAAGTTCCTCTTCTTTCTATTCTTCTTTTTCCTCATCTTCTTCTTCTTCGTGTTATTGTTCTTCTTAATCTTGTTCTTCTTCTTTTTTTTCTTCTTCTAATTCCTCCTATTCTTCCTTTTCTTATTCTTCTTTGTCTTCATCCACTTCCTCGTCTTCCTCTTCCTCATCTTCTTATTCTTCTTCTTCTTCTTCTTCTTTTTCTTCTTTCCCTTCTTCATCTTTACCTTCCGCTTCTTCATCATGTTTTTCTTCTTTCGCTTCTTCTTCTTCTTCTCCTTCTCTTTCTTCCTTTTCTTCTTCTTCTTCTTCCTCCTCCACCTCCTTTTCCTCTTTTACTTAAACATCGTCTTCTTTTCCCTCTTTTGCTTCTTCTTCTTCTACTTTTTACTCTTCTTCTTCTTCTTTTTCTTTGACTTCCTTATGTTCCTCTTTTCCATCTTCTACTTCTTTGTCTTGTTCTTCTTCTTCTTTCACTTCTTCTACCTCTTATTCTTCTACATCTTCTTCTTCATGTTCTTTGACTTCTTCCTCTTTTTCTTCTTCTTCTTTTTCTTCTTCTCCATCATCTTCTACTTCTTCTCATTCTTCTTCCTCTTCTTTTTCTTCTTTTTCTTCTTCTTCTTCTTTTTCTACTTCATCTTCTTCCTCCTTTGGTTCCTATTCTTTATCCTCTTTTTGTTCTTTTTCTTGTTTTCTTCTTCTTCTTCTTCTTCTTCCTCTTTTTCTTCTTCTTCTTCTTCCTTTTCCTCTTCCTCTTCTTCTTCTTTTTGTTCTTCCTCTTCTTCCTCCTCTTATTCTTCTTCCTACTCCTCTTCCTCTTCTTTTTCTTCCACATCTTTTCCTTCTTCTCTTCCTTGTCTTCATCTTCTTTTACTTTTCTTTCCCCCATGTCTTCTTCTTCTTCTTCATCTTCTACATCTTTCTCTTCTTCTTATTCTTCTTCTTCTTCTTCCTTTTCTTTTTATCTCTATCTTTTTCTTCTTCTTGCCCTTCTTCTCCTTTTTCTTCTTCCTCTTCTTTTCCTTCTATTTCTTCTTCTTCTTCTTCTTCTTCTTCTTTCTTTACTTCTTATTCTTCTTTTACCTCTGTTAGTTAATCATCTTTCTCTTCTTCTTCTTCCTTTTCTTCTTCATCTTCCTCTTATACTTCTTTCCCGTCTTCTTCTTCTTATTCTTCTTATTCCTCATCTTCTTCTTATTCTTCTTCTTCATCTCCCTCTTCTTCTCCTTCTTCTTCTTCCTCTTCTTTTTCTTCTTTCTCTTCTTCTTCTTCTTCTTCTTGTTCTTCTTCATCACCATGTTTTTCATCTTCCTCTTCCTATTCTTCTTCTTCTTCTTCTTTTTTCTTCTTCTTCTTTTTCTTCTTC
>JAIUJO010000534.1:717500-725000 GCA_023846275.1 Vanilla planifolia
CCTCTTCCCCTTCTTCTTCCTCACATTATTCTTCATCCTCTTTGCCTTCTTCTTCTTCTTTTCATAGTTCTACTTCTTTTTCTTCCTTCTTTTGTTCCTAATCTTCCTATTCTTAATCTAAGTTTTTCTACATCTTCTCCTTCCTCTTCTTCTTCTTTTCCTACATCTTCTTCTTGTTCTTAATCTTTTTATGCTTCCTAATCTTCATCTTGTTCTTCTTCCTCTTCTTCCTTATCTTCCTCTTCTTCCTCTTCTTCCTCTTCTATTTCTGCTTCTTCCTCTTCTTCTTCTTCTTCTTTTTGATCTTTCTCTTCTTCTTCTTCTTCTTCGTCTTCTTTCAGCTCTTCTCCTTCCCTTTCTTCTTGTTCTTCTTCCCCTTCTTCAACTTCTTCCTCTTCTTCTCCATCGTGTTCTTCTTCTTCCTCTTCTTCTACTGGTTCTTATTCTTATTCATTTGCTTTTTCTTCTTCTTCTTCTTCTACTTCTTCTTCTTCTTCTTCTTCTTCTTCTTCTTCTTCTTCTTCTTCTTCCTCCTCCTCCTCCTCCTCCTCCTCCACCTCCTCCTGCTCCTCCTCCTCCTCTTCTTCTTCTTCTTCTTCTTCTCCTACCCCTTTATTTTCTTCTTCTTCATCTTTTTCTACAAATTCTTCTTCTTCTTCTTCTTCTTCTACTTATTCTTTCTCTTCGTTTTCTTATTGTTCTTCTTCTTCTTCCTTCTCCTCCTCTTCTACAACTTCTTCCTCCTCATGTTCTTCTTCTTCTTCTTCACCTCCTTCTTCTAATTATTCTTCATCTTATAATTCTTCTCGTGCATCTTCCTCATATTTTCTTCTTTTTCTACTTCTTGTTCTTCTTATTTTGGTAGTTCTTTTTTTCCTACTCTAGCACCTCTTTGTCCTCTACTTCTTCTTCTTCTTCATCTCGTGTTTGCTCTTGTTCTTCATCTTTTTTTCTTCTTATTCTCCTTCTTCTTCTTCTTCTTTATCTTCTTCTTCTTCTTTCACTTCTTCTTCCTCTTCCTCTTTTTCTTTTTCCTCTTGTTCCATCTCTTCCACATCTTCTTCTTCTTCCCCCTCCTCTTGTACTTCTTCCTTATCTTCTTCTTCTACTTCATCCTCTTCCACTTCTTCTTCCACTATTAGTACTAGTACAACTACTTCTTCTTTCACTTATTCTATTTTTTCTTCTTCAATTCATCATCATCATCTTATTCTTCCTCTAATTCTTCTTCTTATTTTCCTTCTTCTACTTCTCATTCTTCTTCTTTTTCTTCTTCTTCTTCTTCTTATCTTCTTCTACTTTTGATTCTTCTTCTTCGTCTCTTCTTCATCTTGTTCTTTTTTCTCTATTTTCTATTCTTCTACTTTCTCTACTTGTACTTCTTCCTCTTCTTCTTCATCTTCTTCTTCTTCTTCATCTTCTTCTTCTTCCTCTTTTTCTTCTTCATCTTCTTCTTCTTCCTCTTCTTCTTCTTCTTCTTTTATATCTACTTTTTCTGCTACTTCTTCTCCCACTTGTTCTTCTTCTTCAACTTCTTCTTCTTCTTCATCATCTTCATCTTATCCTACATCTTCTTCTTCTTCTACTTCTACTTCTTCTTCTTCTTCTTCTTCTTTATCTTCTTCTACTTCCTCTTCCACTTCTTCTTCCACCTGTTCTTCTTTTTCTTCTTCTTCTTCTTCTTCTTCCTCTACATCTTCTAGATCTTCTTTCTCTTCTTTTTTTCCTTCTCTTTCTACTTCTTCTTCTTCCTCTTCCTCTACTTCTTCTCCTTCTACTTCTTGTTCATTGTCTTCTTGTTGTTCTTCTTCTTCTTCCTCTTCTACTTCAACTTCTTCTTCTACTTCTTCTCCTTCTACAAATTCCACTTCTTCATCTTCATCCTCTTCTTCTGCTTCTTCTACTTGCTCTTCTCCTTCTTCTTCTTCCTCATCCACTTTTACTTCTTCTTCTTCTTCTTTATCTTCTTCTTCTTCTTCTTCTTCATATTCTTCTTCTTAATCTTCCTCCACTTCTTCTTCTTCTTTATCTTCTTCTTCTTCTTTTTCTTTGTCTTCCACCTCTCCTTCTTAAATTCTTCTTCTTCCACTTCTTCT
Organism: Vanilla planifolia; assembly: GCA_023846275.1. Lineage (NCBI taxonomy): Eukaryota > Viridiplantae > Streptophyta > Magnoliopsida > Asparagales > Orchidaceae > Vanilla > Vanilla planifolia. The sequence continues at coordinate 719,597 of JAIUJO010000534.1, forward strand.
TCTTCCACTACTTCTTCTACTTCTTCTTCAACTTCTTCTTCTTCTTCTTCTTCCTTTTGTTTTTCCTCTTCGTCTTCTTGTTTTTCATCTTTTTCTTCTTTTTCTTCTTCTTCTACTTCTACTTCTTCATCTTCTTCTTCTTCTTCTTCTTCATCTTTGTCTTCCACCTCTCCTTCTTCAATTCTTCTTCTTCCTCTTCTTCTTCTTCCACTACTTCTTCTACTTCTTCTTCAACTTCTTATTATTCTTCTTCTTCTTCTTCATCTTAATCTTCTGCTGCTTCTTCTTCTTCTTTCTTTTGTTCTTCCTCTTCTACTTCTTGTTTTTCGTCTTCTTCTTCTTCTTCTTCTTCTACTTCTACTTCTTCATCTTCTTCTTCTTCTTCTTCTTCTTCATCATCTTCTTCTTCTACTTCTTCTTCTAGTTCTTCTTCTTCTACTTTTCTTGATTTTCTTCTTCTTTTTCTTGTTTTTCTACTTCATCTTCCTCTTCCTCCTATTCCTGTTCTTCTTCTTCCTGTTCTTTGTCTTCTTCTTCTTATTCTTTTTCTTCTACTTACTCTTCTTTTTTCTCTTCTTCTTTTACTTCTACTTCTTCTACCTCTTCTCCTTAAAATTCCTCTTCTTCTTCTTCTTCCTATTCTTCTACTTCTTCTCTTCCACTTCTCATTCTTCTTCTTCTTCTTCCGCTTCTACTTCTCCTCCTTATCCTACGTCTTTATCTTTTGCTTCTTCTTCTTCGACTTCTTCTTCCTCTTCCTCCTGTTCTTCTCTTCTTGTACTTCTTCCCCTACTTCTTCCACTTCTTCTTCTTCTTCATATTTCTCTAACTCTTCTTCTTCTTCATCATCTTCTTCTTCTTTTTCTTCGTGTTTTTCTTCATCTTGCTCATCTTCTCCATCTTGTTCTTCTTCTTGTTTTTTCTTCTTCTACTCCTTTTTTCTACTTTTCTTTTTCTTCTTCTTCTTCTCCTTCCCCTTCTTCCTTTTCTTCTCCTTCTTCTTCTTCTTATTCTTCTTCTTTCTTTTCCATTTCTTTTTCTTCTTTTTCTACTTCTTCTGCTTCTACTTCCTCCTTTTGTTCCTCATCTTCCTCTTCTTCAACTTCCTTCCCTTCTTCACCTTCTTCCACTACTTCTTCTTTCGCTTCTTCTTCTTCTTCTTCTTCTTCCTCCTCTTATTCTTCTTCCTCTTCTTTCAATTCTTCTACTTTCTCATTTTTGGCTTCTTCTTCTTCTTCTTCTTCTTCTTCTTCCTCTTTTTCTTCCTCTTCTTCTTCTTTTTCTTCTTATACTTTCTCTTTTTCTTAATTTTCTTCTTCTTCTTCTTCTTCAACATCTACTTCTTCTTCTACTTGTTCTTCTACTTCTTCTTCAACTTCTTCTTATTTTCCTTCTTGTTCTTCATCTTCTTCTTCTTCTTTCTGGTCTTGTTCATCATGTTCCTCTTCTACTTCTTCCTCTTCTTCTTCTTCCACTTCTTCTTCTTCTTGCTCTTCTTCTTCTTGCCCTTCTTCATCTTCTTCTTCTCCCACATCTTGTTCATGTTTTTCCTCCTCTTCTTCCTCATCTTCCTCTTCTTCTTCATGTTCTTCGTCTTCCTCTTCATCTTCTTCTTCTTCCTCTTCCTCTTCTTCTTCTTCTTCTTCTTCTTCTTTTTCTACTTCTTCTTCTTCTTCTATTTCTTCTTTTTTTTCTTCTTTGCCTTCTACTTCTTCTCTTCTTCCTCTTCTTCTTCTTCTTCTTTCTTCTTCTTCTTCTTCTTCTTCTTCTTCTTCTTCTTTGTCCATTTCTTCTTCTTCTCCTTCTTCAACTTATTCTTCTTCCTCTTATTCTTCTTATTCTTCTTCTTCTTCTTCATCTTCTACTTCTTCTTTTTCTTCCTCTTCTTCCTCTTATTCTTCTTCCTCTTCCTTTTCTCCTCTAGTTCCTCTTCTTTCTCTACATCTACTTTCTCTTCTCTTTCTTATTCTTCCTCTTATTCTTCTTGCTCTTCTTCTTCTTATTATTGTTGATGTTGTTGTTCTTATTATTATTCTTCTTCTTCTTCTTCTTCTTCTTCTTTCTCTTCTTCTTCTTCTTCTTCTTCTTCTTCTTCTTCCTGTTCCTCTTCTTGTTCTTCTTCCTCTTATTCCTAATCTTCATCTACTTCTTCATCTTCCTCTTCTTCTTCTTCTTCCTAATCTTTCTCTTCTTTTTGTTCTTCTTCTTCTCCTCCTTCTTCTTCGTCTTCCTCTTCTACTTCTTCTTTTCCTTCTTCTCCTGCTTCTACCTCATCTTCTTCTTCCTCTTATTATTACGATTATTATTATTATTCATCCTCTTCTTCTTCTTCAACTTCTTCATCTTCTTCTTATGCTTCTTCTTTTTTACCTTCTTCTTCCTCTTCTTCTTTTTCTTCCCCTTCCTTTTTGGCTTCGTCTACCTATTCCACTTCCTCTTCCTCTTCCTTTTGCCCATCCTTTTCTTCGTCTTCTTCTTCTTCTTCTTCTTCTTCTTCTTCTTCCTTCGTTCTTCTTTCATCTCTCTTCTTCCTTCGTTCTTCTTATTTCTTCCTTCTTCCTTCTTCCTTCTTTCCTCTTCTTTCTTCTTCCTTCCATCTACTTCATACTTTCCTTCTTTCTTTTTTCTTCTTATCCTCCTCCTTCTTCTTCTTCTTCCTCATCTTCTTTTTCTTCTATTTCTTCTTCTTCTTCGTTGTCTTCCCAAACTTCTTCTTCTTCTTTTTCTTTTGCCCCTTCTTCTCCTTCTTCTTGCTCTTCTTCGTCTTCTTCTTCTTACTATTCTTATTCTTCTTTTTCCACTTCTTCTTCATCTTCAACTTCTTCTTCTTCTTCTCTTCTTCTTCTCCTCTTCTTCTTCATTCTCTTCTTCTTCTTCTTCCTTATCTTCTTCTTCCCCTTCCTCTATCCCTTCTTCTTTTTCCTCATCTTCTTCTTCTTCTCCTTCTTCATCTTCTTCTTCTTCTTCTTCTTCTTCCTCTCGTACTTCTTGTTGTCCTTCTTCTTCTTCCACCTCATCCTCTTCTTTTCTTCTACTTCTACTACTATTACTACTGCTTCTTCTTCGTCTTGCTCGTCTACCTCTTATTCTTCTCCTTCTTCTTCAACTTCTTCTTCTTCTTCTTCTCCTTCTTACTCTTCTTCTTTTTATTCTAGTTTCCCTTTTTCCTTCTCCTCTAGTTCCTCTTCTTTCTCTTCTTCTACCTTCCCTACTTTTGTTTCCCTTATGCTTCTTCTTCTTGCTCTTCTTTTTTTTTTCTTCTTCTCCTTCTTGTTCTTCTTCCTCCTCTTTTTCTTCTTTTTCCTCCTCTTCTTCATCCTCTTCTCCCTTATCTTCTTCTTCCACTTATTCTTCCACTTCCTCCTCTTCTCTTTTTCTTTTTCTTCTTACTCATCTTCTTTTACATCTTCTTCTTCCTCTTCCTCTTCTTCTTCATCTTCTACTTGTTCTTCTTCTTCATTTCCCTCATCTTTCTCATCTTATTCTTCTTCTTCTTCCCACTACATCTTCTTCGTCTTCCTCTTTTTCTTCTTCTTTCTATTCCTCTTCTTCTTCTTCTTCTTCTTCTTCTTCCCCTTCTTCTTCTTCTTCCCCATCTACTTCTTCTTCACCATCTTTGTCTTCTGCTTCATCTTATTCTTCTTTTCCTTCTTCTTCTTCTTCTTCTTCTTGCACCTCTTGTTCCTCATCTTCCTCTCCTTCATCTTCCTCTTCTTCTTCTTCTTCTTCCTTTCATCTTCTTTCTCTTCTTTTCCTTCTTTTTCTTATTCTTCTTATTCTACCACATCTTCTTCTTTTTCTTCTTCCTCTTCTTCCACATCTTCCTCCTCTTCTTCTTCTTCTTCCTCTTCTCCTTCTTCCTCCTCCTTCTCTTCTTCTTCTTCTTCTTCTTCTTGCTTATCTTCTTCTTCTTCTTCCCGTTCATCTTCATCTTCCACTTCTTCTCCTACTTGTTCATCTTCTTCCTCCTGTTCTTCTTCTTCTTCTTAATCTTCTTCTTTTTCTTCTTCTTCTTCTTCTTCTTCTTCTTTTGCTTCTTCCTCCTGCTCTTTTTCTCCCTCTTACCATTCTTCCTCTACTTATGCTTCTTTTTCCAAAACTTCTCCTTCTTCTTTTTCTACTATTACTACTACTTCCTGTTCGTCTTCTGCTTCTTCGTCTCCTTCTACTACAACTACTAATATTTCTTCTTCTTCTTCTATTACTTCTACTTCTTCTCTTTTTCCTCGTCTTCTTCTTCTTCTTCTTCTTCGTCCTTGTCCTTTTCATCTTCTTGTTCTTCTTCTTCTACTACTTATTCTTATTAGTCTTCTTCTTCTTCTTCTTCTTCTTCTTCAACTTCTACTTCTTCTTCTTATTTTTCCTCTTCTTCTTCTAATTCTTCTTCTAATTCTTCTTCCTCTTCCTCTTTCTCCTCTAGTTCCTCTTCTTTCTCTTCAACTACTTTCTCTTCTATTTCTTATTCTTCCTCTTATTCTTCTTTCTCTTCTTCTTATTATTATTCTTGTTCTTCTTCTTCTTCTTCTTCTTCTTCTTCTCCTTCTTCCTCAATTTCTTCTTCTTCTTCTTCCTCTCATTCATCCTTTTCTTCTTCTTCTTTCTCTTCCTCTACTTCTTCCTTTTCCTCTTCCCCTTCTCTTCTTCTACTTCCTCTTCTTCTTCCTCTTCTTCTTCTTCTTCCACAACTTCTTCTTCCTCTTCTTCTTCTTCTTCCACTTCTTCTTCTTCTTCTCCTTTTTCTTCTTCCTCTTCTTCTTCTCCTTCTTCCTCATCTACGTGTTCTTCCTTTTCTTCGTCTTCCTCTTCTTCCATTTATTCGTCGTCTCCCCCTTCTTCTTCATCTTTTTCTTCCTATTTTTCTTCCTCTCCACCTTCTTCTTCTTCTTCTTCTTCTTGGACTTTTTCTTCTTTTTCTTCTTTTTCTTCTTCTTCTTCTTGTTCTTCTTCTTCTCCTTCTTCTTCTTCTTCTCGCTTCTTCTTCTTCTTATTCTTCTTCTTCTTCTTACAAATCATCTACTTGTTTTTCTTCTTCTTCCACTTCTTCTTCTTCTTACCCTACTTTTTCTTCTTCTTCCACTTTCGGTTATACTTTTTCTTCTTCTACTTATTCCTCTCGTTCCACATCTTCCTCATGTTCATCTTCCCCTCGCACTTCTTCTCTGCCTTCTTCTTCTTTCCCCTCTTCTTCTTGTTGTTTTTGTTCTTCCACTTCTTCCTCATCTTCCTCTGCTTCTTCTTCTCCTTCTTCTTCCTCCTCTTCTTCTTCTTCCTGCACTTTCACCTCTTCTTCTTCTTCTTCCTCTTCCTCTTCTTCTTCATCCTATTCTTCTTCTTCTTGTTCTGCTTCTTCTTTTTCCTCTTCTTCTCCTTCCTCTCCTTCTTCTTCCTCTTCTTCTTCTTCTTC
>JAIUJO010000534.1:727500-747500 GCA_023846275.1 Vanilla planifolia
CTTCCTATTCTTCTTCCTCATCTTTTACTTCTTTTTCATCTCCTTCCTCTTCCTCTTCTTGAACTTCTTCTACTTCTTCTTCTTTTGCTTCCTCTTCTTCCTCTTGCACTTCTTCCTCATCTTCTTTCTCCTATAGTTCCTCTTCTTCCTCTTCTTCTTCTTGTTCTTCTTCTTCTTATTCCTCTTCTACTTTTTTTTCTTCATCTTCTTCCTTTCTTTCTTCCTCTTCTTACTCCTCTTCTTCTTCCTCTTCTTCCTATTCTTCTTCCTCCTCATCCTCCTTTTTTTCTTCTTCTTCTACTACTACTACAACTACTTCTTCTTCTAATTCTTCTTTTTCTTCTTTATCATTTTCCTCAACTTCTTCTTCTTATTATTCTTCTTCGACTACTTCTTCTTCTTCTTCTTGTTCTTCTTGTTCTTCTTTATCTTTCTCCACTTCTTTAGCTTCTTCCTCATCTTCTTCTTCCTCTTCTTCTTCCTCTTCCTCCTCTTCTTATGTTCTTTTTTATCTTTTTCTTCTTCTTCCTCCACTTCTTCTTTTACTTCTTCTTCCTCCTCTTCTTCTTCTTCCTCTTCTTCTTCCCTTTCTTCTTCTTCTTCTTCTTCTTCTTCTTCTTCTTCTGGTTTTTCTTCCCCTTCTTCTTCTTCTTCCCCTTTTCTTCTTCTTCTTCTTTTGTTTCCTCTTCTTCTTGTTCTACTTTTTCTTCTTCTACTTCTACTTCTTCCTCCTCTTGTTCCTTATATTCCTATCCTTCTTCTTCTTCCTCTTCCTGCACTTCCTCTTCTTTCTCTTCTTCTTCTTCTTATTGTGCAAAATCTTCTTCTTCATCTTCTTCTTCTTCTTCTTCTTCTTCCTATTCTTCTAAATTTTCCTCCTCTTTCTCTTCTTCTTCGTCTTCTTTTTCTTCTCATTCCTTCTCTACTTCTTCCTTTTCTTTTTCTTCTTCCTCCGTTTCTCCATCTTTCTCCACTTATTCTCCTTCTTCTTCTTCGTCTTCCTCTCCTTATTCTTCTTCTTCCTCTTATTCCTCTTCTTCTTCTTCTTCTTCTTCTTCTTCTTCTTCTTCTTCTTTCCTTCCTCTTCCTCCTCTTTATTTTCTTTTTCTTCTTTCTCTTAAACTTCGTTTTCTTTTTCTTCCTCTTCTTCTTCTTTTTCTTCTACTATAACTATTTCTTCTTTTCTACTTCTTCTTCTTCTTCTTCAACTTCTTTTTACTCTTCTACTTCATGTTCTTCTTCTACTTCTACTTCTTTTCTTCTTCTTCTTCCTCTTATTCTTGCTCCTCTTTCTCTTTTTCCTCTAGTTCCTCTTCTTTCTCATCTTCTACTTTCTCTTCTTTTTTTCTTCTTCTTCTTGTTCTTTTTGTTGTTCTTCTTCTTCTTGTTCTTCTTCATCTTCTTCTTCTTCTTCTTATTCTTCTACATTTCCTCCTCTTTCTCTTCTTCTTCATCTTCTTCTTCTTCTCCTTCTTGTTCTTCTTCTTCCTCTCCTTCTTATTCTTCTTCTCCCTCATATTCCTCCTCTTCTTCTTCTTCTTACTCTTTCTCTTCTTTCTTATCTTCTCCTTCTTCTTCCTCTTCCTCTTCCTCTTCTTCTCTTCTTCTTCTTCTTCCTCTTTTTCTTCCCCTTCCCCTTCTTCTTTCTCTTCTTCTTCTTCTTCTTCTTCTTCTTCTTATCTCTTTACTTCTTCCTCCTCATCATCTTCTTCTGCTTCTTCTTTTTCCTCATGTCCATCGTCTTCTTCCTTTTCATCTACTTCTAGTTTCTTCTTCTTCTTATTCTTCTTCATCTTGCTATTCTTCTCCTTCTAGTTCTTCTCCATCTGCTTCTTCTTCTTCATCCCCTTCTTCTTGACATTCGTCTTCTTCTTCATTCCCTTCTTCTTCTTCTTCTTCTTCCTCTTGGTCCTCATCTTCCTCTTCTTCATCTTCCTCTCCTACTTTATGTTCTTCCACTTCTTCTTCTTTCCTTTTTTGATCTTCTTTTTCTACTTTTTCTTCTTCTTCTTCTTCTTCTTCTTATTCTTCCTCATCTTCTTCATGATCTTCTTTAACTTCTTCCTCTTCTTCTTCATTTTCTTCTTCTTCGTTTTCATCCTCTTTTTCTCCTTCTTCTTCTTCATCTTCTTCTTCTACTTCCTTCTCATCTTCTCTTACTTCCCTTTCTTCTTCTTCTTCTTCCCATTCTCCATCTTGTTCCACCTCTCCATACTTTTCATCTCCTTCCTCTTGTTCTTCTTCTTCTTCTCCTTTTTCTTTTTCTTCTTCTATTTCATCTTCTTCTTCCTCTTTGTCTTCTTTTGCTTCTTCTACTTCTTCATCTTCTTCTTGTTCTTCTTCTTCTTCTTGTTCTTCTTCTTCTACTACTACTTCTTCTTCTTCTTTTTCTTCTTCTTCTTTCATTCTTTTTTTTCTTCTTCTTCTTCTTTCATTCTTTTTTTTCTTCTTCTTCTTCTTCTTCTTCTTCTTCTTTCATTCTTTTTTTTCTTCTTCTTCTTCTTCTTCTTCTACTTCTTCTTGTACTTATACTTCATCTTTTTCATCCACTGGTTCCTCATCTTCCTCTTCATCTTCTTCCTCTTCTTCTACTTCCTCTTCTTCTCCTTCTTCGTCTTCTTGTTTCACTTCCTCTTCTACTTCCCCGTTATTTTTTTCTTGTTCTTCTCCCTCTTCTTCGTCATCTTCCTCTTCTATTTCATCTTCTTCCTCTTCTTTTCTTCTTCCTCCTCCTCCCCTTTCTCCTCTTCTTCTTCTTCTTCTTCCTCTCCTTCTTCCTGGTCTTCCTCTTTTTCTTCTTTTTCTTCTTTTTCTTCTTCTTGTTTTACAACTTCTTCCTCTTCGTTTTCTTCTTCTTCTTTTTCCTTTTCTTCTTCTCCTTCTTCTACTTCTTCTTCTTCTTCTTCTTAGTGTTGTTCTTAATCTTCTATTTCTTCTCGTTCTTCTTCCTCATATTTTTATTCATTTTCTTCTTCATCATCTTCTTTTCCTCTTCGTGTTCTTAATCTACTTTTTGCTCTTCTTCTTCTTCTTCTTCTTCTGTTTCTTCTTTTTCCTCTTCTTCATATTCTTCTTCTTCTTCTTCTTCTTCCTCTTCTTCTTCTTCTTCTTGTACTTCCTTTTCTACCACTTCCTTTTCTTCTTCTTCTTATTCTTCATCTTTTTCTTTCTCTTCCTCTTTTTCTTCTTACTCATCTACTTCTCCTTTATCCACTTCCCCTTCTTCTTCTGCTTCTTCTACTAGTAGTACTACTAGTACTTCCTCTTCTACTTCTTCCACTTCTTTTTTTAGTACTTCTTCTTCTTCTTCTTCTTCTTCTTCTTCTTCTTCTTCTTCTTCTTCTTCTTTGTCTTCTACTTCTTCCTCAGTTCTTCTTCTTCGTCTTCTTCTTCTTCTTCTCCTTCTTCTTCTTTGTCTTCTACTTCTTCCTATATTCTTCTTCTACTTCTTCTTCTTCTTCTTCTTCTTATTGCACTTCTTCCCCTTCTTCTTATTCTTCTACTTCTTCTTCTTCTTCCTCTTCATCTTCTTCTTCCTCTTCCTCTTCTTCTTCTTTCTCATCTTCTTCCTCTTCCTTTTTTCCCTCATCTTCCTCGCCTTCTTCTTCTTGTTCTTCTCGCTTTTTCATCTTCTATTTCTTCTCCTTCTTCAACTTCTTTCTATTATTTTTCTTCTTCATCATCATCAGCAACTTCTTCTTCTCCTCCTTCCCTACTTCTCCTTCTTCTTCTTCCCCTTCTTCTTCTTCTTCTTCTTCTTCTTCTATTTCTTTCCTTTCTTAATGTTCTTCTTCTTCTTTTTCTATATTTTCTTCTTCTGCTTCCTCCTGTTGTTTCCCATCTTCCTCTCCTTCTTTTTCTACTTCCTCTTCTTCTCCTTTTTCTTCTTCATCTTCTTCTTCTTATACTTATTCTTCCTCATATTTTCTTGTTCTTCCTCCTCTTCTTCCTCATCTTCCACATCTTCTTCTTCTTCTTCTTCCTCAATCTCTAGCGTCCTCCTCCACTTCGAATTCTTCCTTTTCTTTTTCTTCCTTTTCTTCCCCTTCTTCTTCTTCCACCTCTTCTCCTTCCTGTTCTAATTCTTCTGCTTCTTATTCTTCTTCTTCTTCTGCTTCTGCTTCTTCTTCCTCCTCCTCTTCTTCTTTTTCTTCATCTTCTTCTCTACCTTCTGCTTATTCTTCTTTTATTCTTTCCCTTCTTCTTCTTCTTCTTCTTCTTTTTATTCTTCCCTTTCTTCTTCTTCTTCCATTTCTTTTTCTTCTACTTCTTCTTCCTCTTCATCTTTGTCTTCATCATCTCACTATTCTTATTCTTGTTGTTTTTCTTCTTCTTCTCCTTCTTCTTCTTCTTCTTCTTCCTCCTCCTCCTCTTTTTCGTCTTCTTCTGCTTCCTCTTCTTCTTCCTATTCTTCCTCTTCTTCTTCTTCTCCTTCTTCTTCTCTTCTTCTTCTTCTTCAACCTCTTCTTCTTCTCCTTCTTCTTCTTCTTCTTCTTCAACTTTTTCTTATTCTTCTCCTTTTTCTTCTTATTATTCTTCTTCGTCTTGTTCTTTTTCTTGTTCTTCTTCCTCTTCTTTTCTTCTTCTTCTTCTTCTTCTTCTTCTTCTTTCTCCTCTACTAGCTCCTCTTCTTCCTCTTCTTCTTCTTATAATTCTTTTACTAATTCTCCCACTTCTTCTTGCTCTTCTTCTTCTCCTTTTTCTTCTTCTTCATCATCTCTTCTTCTTCTTCTTCCTCTTCTTCTTCTTCTTCTTCCTGTTCTTCCTTAAGCTTTTCTTCTTCTACTTCTTCTTCCTCTTCTCCAACTTCTTCTTCTTTTTCTTCTTCTAATTCTCCTTCTTCTCCTTTTACCTCATCCTCTTCCTCTTCCTCATCTTCCTTATCTTCTTCTTCTTCTTAATCCTCTTGCTCTTCTTCTTCTTTGTCAATCTCTTCCTCTTCCTCTTCCTCTTCCTCTTCTTCTTAAACTTCTTAATCTTCTTCTTCTTCTTCTAGTTCTACTTATTTTTTCTCTTCTTGTTCTTGTTATTCTTCTTCTTCTTCCTCTTCTTCTTCTTCTACTAATTCCTCTTCCTCTTCTTCTTCTTCTTCTTCTTCTTCTTCTCCTTCTCCTTCTTCGTCTTCTTCTTCTTCTCCTTATTTTTCTTCTTCTTTTTACTTCTCCTTCTTGTTCTTCACCCTCTCATACCTCATCTTCCTCTTCTACAACTTCTTCTTCCTCTTCTTATTTTTGATCTTCTTCTTCTTCTTCTTCTTCCTCATCTTCTTATTGTTCTTCCTCCTCTTCCTCCTCATCATCCACTTCTTCCTCCTCTTTCTCTTCTTCTTCTTTTTCCCCTTCTCTTCTTCTTCATCTTCTTCTTCTTCTTCTCCTACTTCTTGGTCATCTTCTTCCACTCCTTCTTCTTATCCTTCTCCTACTTCTTCTTCTTCTTCTACTTCTTTATCTTCTTATTCTTATTCTATCTCTTTTTCTTCTTCTTCTACTACTACTACTACTTCTTTTACTTCTACGTCTTTTTCTTCTTCTTCTCCTCCTCCTCCTCCTCCTCCTTCTTCATTACTTCTCTTCTTCTTCTTCTTCTTCTTCTTCTCCTTCTTCTTCTTCTTCTTCTCTACTCTTCTTTTTCTTCTTTTTCATTTTCCTCTTATTCTTCTTCTTCGTCTGCATCATCTTATTCTTCTTCTTCCTCTTCTCTGTCTTCTTCTTCTCCTCCTTCTTACTTCACCTCTTTTTTTACTTCTTTTTCTTCTTCTTCATCTTCTTTTTCTTCATCTTATTCCTCTTTGACTTCTTGTTCTTCTTCTTGTTCTTGCTCTTCTTCTTTTTCTTCTTCTTTTTTTACTTCATCATCATCTTCCTCTTCTTCTTCTTTTTCTTCTTCTTCTTCTTCTACTTCTACTTCTACTTTTTTCTTCCTCTTCTCCTTCTCCTCCTCCTCCTCCTCCTTCTTCTTCTTCTCTTCTTCTTCTTCTTCTTCTTCTTCTCCTCCTCCTTCTTTTGCTTCTTCTTATTCTTCTTCCTCTTCTCCCTCTTCTTCTCTTCTCCTTCTTCTTCCTTCTCTTCTTTTTCTACAACTTTTTCTTCTTTTTCTTCTTCTTATTCCTCTTTGACTTCTTGTTCTTTTTCCTCTTCTTCTTGTTCTTCTTCTTCTTCTTCTACTTCACCATCATCTTCCTCTTCTTCTTCTTCTTCTTCTTCTTCAACTTCTTCTTCTTCTTTTTCTTCTTCTTTTCATTATCATCTTCTTCTTCTTCTTTTTTCTTCTTCTTCTTCTTCTTCTTCTTCTTCTTCTTCTTCTACTACTACTACTACTACTAGTACTACTTCTTGTTGTTGTTTTTGTTCTTCTTCTTCTAGTTCGTCTTTTTCTTATACTTCTTTGCTTTCTTCTTCTTATTCTACTACTTCTTCTTCTACTCCTACTTCTTCTTCTTCATCTTCTTCTTCTTCTAATTGTTCTTCTTCTTCTTCATCCTCTTCTTCTTCTTCTTCTTCTTCTTATCTTCTTCTTCGTCTTCTTGTTCTTTCTCTTCAACTTCTTCTTCTTCTTCTACTTCTTCTTCTCCTCCTCCAACTTTTCATTCTTCTTCTTCTTCTTCTATTCTTCTCCTTCTCCTTCTCCTTCTTCTTCCTTTATCTTTTCTTAATTTTCTTCTTCCTCTTCTTCCTTTTCCTCTTCTTCTTCTTCTTCTTGCTCCTCCTCTTTTTCTTCTTTCTCTTCTTGTTCTTCCTCTCGTTGTTCTACTTCTTCTTCGTTCTATTCCTTTCGTCCTTCTTCTTTGTCTTCTTCTTCTTCTTTTTTCTCTTCTTCCTCCACTTCATTTTATTCTTTTTCTTCTTCTTCATCATCCTTTTCTCCTTCTTTATCTTCTTGTTTTCTGCTTCTTCTTCTTCTGTTTTCTTCTTCTTCTTCCTCTTCTTTTTCTTCTTCTTTTTCGTCTTCTTCATCTTCTTCTTCTTCTCTTTCTCTTCCTCCTCTTTCTCTTCTTTTTCATCTTACTCTTCTTCTTCTTCTTCTTCTTCGTCATTTTCTTCTTCTTCCTCTACTTCTTTTTCTTCGTCCGCTACTTCTGTTTCTTCAACTTCATCAACTTCTTCTTCTTTCCACTTCAATCTTCTTTCTCGTCCTCTTCTTCTTGTTCTTGTTCTTTTTCTTCTTCTCCTCCTTTTTCTTCTTCCACTTCTTCTTCTTCTTCTTCTTTTTCTTGTTCCTCTCCTTCTTATTTTTGTCCATCTTCAGCATCATCTTCTTCTTTGCCTTCTTCTTCAGCTTCTTCTTCTTCTTCTTCTTCTTTCTCTTCAACTAGTTCTTCTTCTTCCTCCTCTCCTCCTCCTACTTCTTATTATTCTTCTTCTTCTTCTTATCTTTTTCCACTTCTTCTTCTCGTCTTCTTCTTTTCTACTTCCTCTTCTCCTTCTTTTTCTTCATCTTCTTCTTCTTCTCCTTCTTCTACTACTTCATTTCCTTCTTTTTCTTCTTCTTTTTTCACTTCTCTTACTTGTTCTTCACCCTCTCAAACCTCATCTTCTTCTTCTACTGCTTCTTCTTTTTCTTCTTCCTCTTCTTCTTTTTGACCTTCTCCTTCTTCTTCTTCCTCATCTTCTTAATGTTCTTCCACCTCTTCCTCCTCATCTTCCACTTGTTCTTCCTCCTCTTTCTCTTCTTCTTGTTTTTCTCCTTCTTCTACTTCTTCTTCTTCTCCTTCTTCTTCTTCCTCCTTGTCTTTTTCTTCTTCAACTTCTTCATCTTCTTCATCTTCATCTTTATCCTCTTCTTCTTCCTCTTCCTCCTCATCTTCTTCTTTGTCATCCTCTTCTCCTTTTTCTTCTTCTTCTTCTTTATCTTTTTCTTCTTCTTCTTTATCTTCTTCTTCTTCATTTTCTTCTACTAATACTTCTTCTTCTTTTACTTCTACTTCTTCTTCCTCTTCTTCTCCTCCTCCACCTCCTCCTTCTTCTTCTTCTTCATCTTATTCTCTTCTTTTTCTTCTTCTTCTTCTTCTTCTTTTTCTTCTCTTCTCCTACTTTCTTTTCTTTTGTTTCGTTTTCCTCTTGTTCTTCTTCTTCTGTATCTTCTTATTCTTCTTCATCCTCTTCTTCTTCCTCTACTCCCTCTTCTTCTTCTCCTCCTATTTCTTCTTCTTTCTCTTCTTTTCTACTTCTTTTTCTTCTTCTTCTTCTTCTTCTTCTTCTTCTTCTTATTCCTCTTTGACATCTTATTCTTCTTCTTGCTCTTGCTCTTCTTCTCCTTCTTTAACTTCATCATCATCATCCTCTTCTTCTTCTTCTTCTTCTTCTACTACTACTACTACTACTACTTCTACTTCTTCTTCCTCTTGTTCTTCTTCTCCTCCTCCTTTTTCTTCTTCTTCTTCTCTTCTTCTTCTTCTTCGTCTTCTTCTTCTCTTCTCCTACTTTTTTATTTTTCTTCATTTTCCTCTTCTTCTTCTTTCGTTTCTTTTTATTCTTCTTCTTCCTCTTCTCTCTCTTCTTCTCTTCTCCTTCTTCTTCTTCCTTCTCTTCTTTTTCTACTTCTTTTTCTTCTTCTTCTTCTTACTATTATTATTCCTTTTTTACTTCTTCTTCTTCTTCCTGTTCTTCCTCTTCTTCTTCTTCTTCTTCTTTTTCTTCTTCTACTTCTCCATCATCTTCCTCTTCTTCTTCTTCCTCTTCTTATTTTTCTGTTTCTTATTCTTCTACTACTACTATTACTACTACTACTTCTTGTTGTTGTTGTTGTTCTTCTTCTTTTTCTTCTTCTTCTTCTTCTTTTTCTTATACTTCTTCTTTGAGTTTTTCTTCTTATTCTACTACTTCTTCTTCTCTTCTTCTTCTATTTCTTCTTCTTCTTCTTCTTCTTCTTCATCTTCTAATTGTTCTTCTTCTTCTTCTTCTTCTTCTTCTACGTTCCCTTCTTCTTCATTTCTTCTTCTTCTTCTTATTCTTCTTATTCTTCATCTTCATCATCTTCTTCTTCTTCTTTCTCTTCAAGTTCTTCTTCTTCATCTTCTTGTTGTTCCTCTTCTTTTTCTTCCTCTTCTTCTTCCTCCTATTCTTCTTCTTCCCATTCTTCTTCCACTTCTTCTTGTTCTTCTTCTTCTTCTTCTTCTTCTACTCCTTCCTCTTCTTGCACTTCTTCTTTTTCCTCTTCATCATGATCTTCCTTTTCTTCATCTTCTTCTTGTTCAACTTCCTAATCTACTTCTTTCTCTTCCTCTCCTTCTACTTCTTCTATTCTTCTTCTTCTTCCTCCTCTTATTCTTCTTCTTCTTCTTCTTCTTCTTCAACTTCTTTTTCTTCTTTTTCTACTTCTTCATCTTCATCTTTTTCCTTGTCTTCTTCTTTTTCTACATCTTTTTCTTCTTCTTCTTTCCTTTACATCTTCCTCTACTTCTTCTACTTCTTCTTCTTCTTCTTCTCCTTCTTCTTCTTCTTCTTCTTCTTCTCCTTCTTCTTCTTCTTCTTCTCCTTCTTCTTCTCTATCTTTTCCTTCTTCTTCTTCTCTTCCTCCTCCTTGTTCTTCTTCTTCTTCTTCTTCTTCTTCTTCATGTTTTTCTTCATTAACCTCTTATTCTACTTCTTCTACTTTTTACTAATCTTCTTCTTCTTTTTCATATTCTTCTTCTTCCTCTTCTTCTTCATCTTTTTCTTCTTCTCTTCTTCTTCTCTTCTTCTTCCCCTTATTCCTCTTCTTCTTCTTTTTCTTCTTCATTTTCCTCTTCTTCTTCTTCTTCCACTTCTTCTTCTTCTTCTTCTTATTCTCCCTCTTCTTCTTCTTCTACCACTTCTTCTTCTTCTTCTTCTCGTAGTTCTTCCTCTTTTTGTTCTTCTTCTTCTACATCTTCTTCTTCTTTTTCTTCTTCCACTTCTTCTTCCTCTTTTTCATCTCCTTCATCTTCCATTCCTTATTCTTCTCCTTCTTTGTCTACTTCTTCTCCTCCTCCACCTTTTCTTCTTCTTCTTCGTCTTCTTCTTCTTCTTCTTCTTCCTCTTTTTCTTCATCTCCCTCTTCTTTTTCTTCTCCTTCCTCTTCTTTTTGTTCCGGTTTTTCTTCTTCTACTTTCTCTTATTCCTCTACTTCTTCTCCTTCTTCTTCTACTTCTTCCTCTTCTTCCTCTTCTTCTTCTTCTTCTTCCTCTTCTTCTTCTTCTTCTCTTCTTCTTCTTTTTCTTCTTCTCTTCTTCTTTATATTCTTCTTCTTCTTCTTCTTCTTCTTCTTTTCCTCTTCTATTTCTTCCTTTACATCATCTTCTTCTTTTCTTTCCCTTCCTCTTCTTCTTCTTCTTCTTTTTCCTCTTCCTCTTCTTTTTTTTGTACTTCTACTTCTTCTTCTTCTTCTATTTGTTCCTTTTACTCTTTTTCTTTTTCTGCTTCTTCTTCTTCTTCTTCTTCTTCTTCTCCTCCTCCTCTTTCTTGTCCTTCTCCTTGTTCTTTTTCTTCTTCTTATTCTTCATCATCATAATCATAATCTTGTTCTTCTTCTTCTTCTTCCTGTTCTACTTCTTCATCTTCTTCTTCTCCTCCTCCTCCTTCATCTTGTTCTTCTTCTTCTTATTCTTCTTGTTCTCTTCTTCTTCTTTATGTTCTTGTTCGTCTTCTATTTCTTACTTTTCTTCTTCTTCATTTTATTCATTTTCCTCTTCTTCTTCTTCCACTTCGTCTTCTTCTTCTTATTATTATTATTATTATCTCTCTTCTTCTTCTTCTACATCTTCTTCTTCTCCTTCTTCTTCCTCTTCTTGTTCTTCTTCTTGTTCTTCATCTTCTTCTTCTTCTCCATCTCCTTCATCTTCTTCTTCTTCCACTTCTTCTTCCTCTTCTTCATCTCCTTCTTCTTCTGCTCCTTATTTTATTCGTTCTTCTTCTTCTCTTCCACCTTTTTCTTCTTCTTCTTCTTCTTCTTCTACATCTTCTTTTTCTTCTTCTTCTTCTTCCTCTTCTTCCTCTTCCTCTTTTTCTTCATCTCCCTCTTCTTTTTCTTCTCCTTCCTCTTCTTTTTGTTCCTATTCTTCTTCTTCTACTTCTACTTCTTCCTCTACTTGTTTTCCTTCTTCCTTTTTATCTTTTTCTTCAACTTGGTCTTCTTCTCCTTCTTCTTCTTCTTCTTTTACTTCTAATTATTCTTCTTCTTTTTACTTCCTCTTCTTCTTCTTCTTCTTCCTGTTCTTCTTCTTCTTTTTCTTTTTCTTTTTCTTATTTTCTTCTTTTTCTTCTTCTTCCTCTTCCTATTCTTCTACTTCTTCTTGTTCCTCCACTTCTTTTTCTTTCTCTTCTTATTCTTCTTCTTCTTGTTCTACATTTTCTTCTTTATCTTCTTTTTCTCCATCTTCCTCATCTTCTTCTTCATCTTTTTCCTCTTCTTCCTCTTCTTAAATTTCTTCTTCTTCATCTTCTTCTTTTTCTTCCTTTTCTCCTTCTTTATCTTCTTGTTTTCTGGTTTTTCTTCTTCTTCTTTTTTCTTCTTCTTCTTCCTCCTCTTCTTTTTCTTTTTCTTCTTCTTCTTCTTCTTCTTCTTCTTCTTCTTCTTCTCCTTCTTCTCTTTTTCATCTTCCTATTCTTTTTCTTTTTCATCTTACTCTTCTTCTTCTTTTTCTTCTTCTTCTTCGTCTTTTTCTTCTTCTTCCTTTACTTATTTTTCTTTCTCTGCTACTTCTTTTTTTCAACTTCATCTCCTTCTTCTTCTTTCCACTTTAATCTTCTTGCTCCTCTTCTTCTTCTTCTTGTTCTTCTTCTTCTTCTTCTCCTTCTCCTTCTTCTTCTTTTTCCCTTTCTTCTTCTACTCCTTCTTTTGGTCCTTCATCATCATCATCATCATCATCATCTTCTTCTTCTTCTTCTATGCCTTCTTCTTCTTCTCGTTCTTGTTCATCTTGTTCCTTTTCTAATAGTTCCTCTTCTTCCTCTCCTACTCCTCCTTTTTCTTCTTCCTCTTCTTCTTTTACCTCTTCTTCTCCTTCCACTTCTTCTTCTTCTTCTTCTTCTTCTTCTTCTTCTTTTCCTTCTCACCTCTATCTTCTTCTTCTTATTATCCCATTTCTTCTTCTTCTTCTTCTTCTTCTTCTTCTTCTACTTCTTCTTCTTCTTCTTCTTCTTCTTCTTATTGTTTTTGCTCTTCTTTTCCTTATTCTTTTTCTTCCATTTCTTTTTTTTCTTCTACATGTTCTACTTCTTTTTGTTCTTCTTCCTCCTCTTCTTCCACTTCTTCTTCCTTCCCTTCTTTATTCTTCTTCTTACTCCACTTCTTCTTCTTCTACATCTTCTTCTTCCACTTTATCATCGTCTTCCTCTTCTTCTTCTTCTTCCTCTCCCTTATCTTCTTCTTCTTCCTCTTCTTCTTCTTCTATTTTTATTACTACTACTATTTCTTCTTTCACTTATTATTATTATTATTATTATTATTATTATTCTACAACTTCTTATTCTTCTTCTTCCTCTTCTTCTTCTTTTAATTCTTCTTGTTCTTCTTCTTCTTTTTCTTCTTTTTCTTCTTCATTTTCCTATTCCTCTTCTTCACCTTCTACTTCCTCATTTTCTTCTTCTTCTTCTTCTTCTTTTTCTGGAAAAAAATATCATCTTCTTTTTCATTTACTTCTTCTTCCACTTCTTCTTCCTCTTTGTCTTCTTCTTCATCTTAATCTTCTTCTTCTTCCCCTTTTGGACCTCTTCTTCTTCTTCAACTTCCACTTCCCCCTATTTTTTCTATTCTTCTTCTTCTTCTTCTTCTTCCACATCTTCTGCTCTCCTTCCACTTATTCTTCTCCATCTTCTTCTTGTTCAACTTCTCCTCTTCTTCTTGTTCTTGTTCTTCTTCTTCTTCTTCCTTTTCCTCATCTTCATCTTCTTATACTTCCTCTTGTTATTCTTCTTTTACTTCTTCTTCTTCTTCTTCTTCCTCTTCTTCTTCCTCCTCTTCTTCTTCCTCTTCTTCTTCTTCTTCTTCTTCCTCTTCTTCTTGTTCTTTCTCCTCTTCTTCTACATCTACTTCTCTGAGTTCTTCATCCTCTTCTTCTTCTTCTTCTCCTTCTACTTCTTCCTCATTTTCCTTAAATTATTCTTCTTCTTCTTGTTCTACTAATTCTTCTTCTTCTTCCTCTAATTGTTCTTATTCTTATTCTTCTTCTTCTTCTTCTTTGTCTTCTTCTTCTTATTCTTCTTCTTCTACTTCTTCTTCTTCTTCTTTTTCTACTTCTTGTTCTTGTTCTTCTTCCTATTCTTATTCTTCAACTTCTTCTTCTTCTTGTTCTTCATCCTTTTCTTCTTCCTCTAATTCTTCTTATTCTTCTTGCACTTATCTTCCTCTTCTTCCTCTTCTTCTTTTACTTCTTCTACATCTTCTCCAATGTCTTTTTCTTTTTTTTTCCTCAACTTCTCCTTCCTCTTCTTCCTCACCTTTCTCTTTTTTCTTCTACTTTTTCTTCAAACTTTTCTTCTTCTTCTTCTTCTTCTTCCTCTTCTTCTTTATCTTCATCGTCTTCTTTGTTTTCTTTTCCTACTTCTTCTTCTTCCTCTACTTCTTCATCTGCTTCCTCTTCTTCTTCTTCTTCTTCTGCTTCCTCTTCTTCTTCTTCTTCTTCTTCTTCTTCTTCTTCTTCCTATTCTTCCTCTTCTTCTTCTTGTCTTTTTTTTCAATCTTTGAATTGTTCTTCTTCATCTTCTTCGTCCACTTCTTCTTCTTCTTCTACTTCTTATTCTTCTTCTTCTTTGTCTTTCTCTTTTTCTTCTTTCTCAACTTCTTACTCTTCTTCCTCTTCCTCTTATTCCTCTTCATCCATTTCTACCCCTTTTTCTTCCACTTCTTCTTCTTCTATTAAATCTTCTTCTTCTTCCTCTTCTTCTTCTCCTTCTTCCTCATCATCATCTTCTTCTTCTTCCTCTTCTGCCTCTTCTTCCTCATCTTTCTCTTGTTCTTCTTCTTCTTCTTCTTCTTTCATTACTTCTTCTACTACTTCTTCTTCTTCTTCCTATTCTTATTCTTCTTCTTCTACTTATTTTGCACCTTCCTATTCAT
The DNA here is from genome assembly GCA_023846275.1 of Vanilla planifolia. Lineage (NCBI taxonomy): Eukaryota > Viridiplantae > Streptophyta > Magnoliopsida > Asparagales > Orchidaceae > Vanilla > Vanilla planifolia. The sequence continues at coordinate 741,514 of JAIUJO010000534.1, forward strand.
CATTTTCTTCTTATTCTTCTTTCTCTACTTCCTCTATCTTATCTTCTTCTTCTTCTCCATCTTCTTCTTCTCCTTCTTCTTCTTCTTCTACTTGTCCTTCTTCCTCAACTTTTTCTTCTTCTAATTCCACTTCTTCCTCATCTTCCTCTTGTTCTTCTTCTTAATCCTCCTCCTCTTCTTCTTCTCCTTCTTAGTCTTATTCTTCCTCTTCTTCTTCTTCTTATTCTTCTCCTTGTTCCTCTTCTTCTTCTTCTTCTTCTTCTTCTTTTCCTTCTTCTACTTCTTGATCGTCTTCCTCTTTTTCTTCTTTTTCTTCATTTCTTCTTCTTCTTCTTTTTCTTTTTCTTCTTCTTCTTCTACTACTACTACTTTTTATTCCTCTTCCTCTTCTTCTTCTTCCTCTTCTTCTCCTTCATCATCTTCTTCTTCCTCCTCTTCCTCTTCTTCCTTTTCTTTTTCCACTTCTTCTTCTCCTCCTTTTTCGTCTTGTTCTTCTCCTTCTTCCTCATCATCTTCTTCTTCTTGTTATTCTTATCGCTAATCTTCCTCTTGTTCTTATTATTATTATTCTTCTTATCTTTCTTCTTCTAATTCTTCTTCTTCTTTATCATCTTTTTCTACCTCCTTCTCTTTTATTTCCTCTTCTTCTTCTTCCTCTCCCTCTTCTTCTTCTTCTTCCTCTCCTTCTTCTTGTTCTTCCTCTTCTTCTTCTTCGCCTTCTTCCTCTTCTTCTTCTTCCACTTCTTCTTCCCCATATACTTTGCCTTCTTCTTATTGTTCTTCTTTTCTTTTCTACTTCTTCATCTTCTTCCTCCTATTCTTCTTCTGCTTCCCAGCTTTTTCTACATCTTCTTCTTCTTTTATATCCTCTTCTTCTTCTACTTCTTCTCCTTCTTCCTCTTCTTCTTCTTCATCATCATCTTCTTCTTCTTCATCATCATCTTGTTCTTCTTCTACTTCCTTCTATTATTTTTCTTCTTCTTCTTCCTATTCCTCTTCTTTTTCTTTTCCTTTTTCTTCTTTTTCTTCTACTTCTTCTTATTCTTCCTCTTATTCTCCTTCTCCTTCTTCTTTGACTTCTTCTTCTTGCTTTTCTAGTTGTACCAACTCTTCTTCTTCCTCATCTTTTTCTTTCTCTTCCTTTCCTTCTTCCTCTTCTTCTTCCACTTCTCCTTCTTCTTTTTCTTCCAGTTCCTCTTCTCCTTCTTCCTTAATTTCTTCTTCTTCTTTCACAACTTCTTCATCTTCCATTTCCTCTTCTTCTTCTTCATCTTCATCCTCTTCTTTTTCTTTTTCTTCCTCTTCATCCTCTTCTTCTTCTTCTTCTTTTCCTTCTTCTTCTTTTTCTTCCTTTTCTTATTCTTCTTCTTCTTCTTCTTCTTCCTTTTCTTATTCTACTTCTTCTTCTTCTTCTTCTTCAACATCTTCCTCTTCTTCTCCTTCTTTTTCTCTCTCTTCTTCTTCATCTTCTCCTTCTTTTTCTTCTTCTTGTTCTTCTTCATCAACATCTTTTTCTTCTTCCTTTTCTTCTTCTTTTTCTTCTTCTTCCCCTTCTACTTCTTCTCCTTCTTGTCCTCCTCCTCCTCCTAATTCTTCTACGTCTTCTTCTTACTTTTTTGTTCTTCTTCTCTTCTTCTTCTTCTTCTTCTTCTTCTTACACATCTTCTTCCACATCGTCTTCTTCTCATTCTTCTTCTTCTTTTTCCCTTGACTTTCTTCTTCTTCTTCTTCTTCTTCTTCTTCTTCTTCTTCTACTTCTCCTTCTTATCCTTCTTCTTCTTCTTATTCTTTATGTTCTTCTTCTTTTTACCTTTCTTCTTCTTCTCCCTCTTCCTTTTCTTCTTCTAGTTCTCCTTCTTCTTCTTCTTCTTCTTCTTCTTGCCCGTCTTCTTCTTCTTCTTCTTCTTCTTCTTCTTCTTTTTCATCATGCTATTCTTCTGCTTCCCCTTCTTCTTAATCTTCTTTCTCTTCTTCCTCTTCCACTTCTTGCTCTTCTTCTTCTTCTTTTTCATCATTTTCTTCTTCTTCTTCATGTATTCTTCTTCCTCCTCATTTTCTTGTTCGTCTTCTTCCTCTTCTTCCTCATCTACCTCTTCTTCTTCTTCTTCTTCTACTTCTTCTTCTTCTTCTTCTTCTTCTTTTCCTTCTTTCTCTTCTTCTACTTTCTCTTCTTCTTCTACTTCTTCTTCTTCTACAACTTCTTTTTCCACTTTTTCCCCTTCTTCCTCTTCTTCCTCACCCTCTTCTTCTTCTTCTTCCTCTTCTTATTCTTCTTCTTCTTTTCTATTCCCCTTCTTCTTCTTCTTCCTCTTCCTCTATATCTTCTTTTTGTTCTTCTTCTTTTTTAATTTCTTCTTCTTCTTCTACTACTTCTTCTTCTTCCTCTTCTTCTTCCACTTCTTCTTCTCCTCCATCTTCTTCCTCTTGTACTTCTCCTTCTTCCTCATCATCTTCTTCTTCTTGTTATTCTTCATTCTCATCTTCCTCTTGTTTTCTTCTTCTTTTTCTTCCTCTTATTATTATTATTATTATTATTATTATTATTATTATTCTTGTTTCTTTTTTCTAATTCTTTTTCTTCTATATCATCTTTTTCTTCTTCCTCCTTTTCAATTTCTACTGCTTCTTCTTCTACTTATTCCTCTCCCTCTTCATCTTCTTGTTCTTCCTCTTTTTCTTCTTCTCCTTCTTCCACTTCTTCTTCTTCCACTTCTTCCCCTTATTCTTTGTGTTCTTATTCTTCTTCTTTTTCTTTTCCACTTCTTCTTCTTCTTCTTCCTCCTTTTCTGCTTCTCTGGCCTGTTCTTCTCCTTCCCTGCCTTTTCTTCATCTTCTTCTTTTTCTACATCCTCTCCTTCTTCTACATCCTCTCCTTCTTCCTCTTCTTCTTCCTCTTCATCATCATCATCTTCTTGTTCTTCTTCTTCTTCTTCATCATCTTCTTCTTCTTCTTCTTCTTTTACTTCTTCCTATTATTTTTCTTCTTCTTCTTCCTCTTCTTTTTCTTTTTGTTTCCCTTTTTCTTCTTCTTCTTCTATTTCTTATTCTTCTTATTCTTCTTCTCCTTCTTCTTTGACTTCTTCTTCTTCTTGGTCTTCTTATTGTTCCTCTACTTCCTCTTCCTCTTCTTCTTCCTCTTCTTCTTCCACTTCTGCTTCCTATTCTTCTTCTTCTTTAACTTCTTCTTCTTCTTCTTCTTTCACTTCTTCTTCTTCATCTTCCTCCTCTTCTCCCTCTTTTTCTTCCTCATCTTCTTCTTCTTCTTGTTCTTCTTCTTCTTTTCCTTCTTTTTCAATCTTTTCTTATTCTTCTTCTTCTTCTCCTTCCCCTTTTCTTATTCTTCTTCTTCTTCTTCTTCCACTTTTTTTTCTTTGCCTTCTTCTTATTCATCATCTTCCTCTTCTTCTCCATCTTCTTTTTCTTCTTCTTCTTCCCCTTCTTCTCCTTCTTTTTCTTCTTCTTCTTCATCAACATCTTCTTCTTGTCCTACTTCTTCTTCTCCTTCTTCTTCCTTTTCTTCATCTTCTTCTTCTTCTTCCCCTTCTACTTCTTCTTCTCCTCCTACTCCTCCTCCTAATTCTTCTACTTCTTCTTCTTACCATTCTCTTCTTCTTCTCTTCTTCTTTTTCTTCTTCTTCTTCAGACACTTCTTCTTCTTCCACTTCTTCTTCTTTTTCTCTTCTCTTTCTTCTTCTTCTTCTTCTCCTCTTCCTTCTCCTTCTCCTTCTTCTTCTTCTTATTCTTTTTATTCTTCTTCTTCATCTTTTCTCCTTCTTCTTCTAATTCTTCTAATTCTTCTTCTTCATCTTCTACTTCTTCTTGCTCTTCTTCTTCTTCTTCTTCTTCTTTCTCTTCTTCTTATTCATCTTGTTGTTCTTCTACTTGCTCTTCTTCTTTCACTTCTTCCTCTTCGTCCTCTTCTAGTTCTTGCTCTTCTTCTGCTTTTTCCTCATCCTCTTCTTCCTCCTCTTCTTCTTCCTCTTCTTCTTCACCTTCTTCTTCTTCTTCTTCCTCCTCGTCTTCTTTTTCGTTTTCTTCCTCTTCTTCCTCTTCTACCTCATCTTCCACTTCTCCTTCTTCATTTTCTACTTCTTCTTCTTCTTCTTTTACTTCTTTCTCTCCTTCTACTTTCTCTTATTCTTCGACTTCTTTTTCTTCTTCTACTTCTTCTTATTTCTCTTTTTCCCCTTCGTCCTCTTCTTCCTCTTCCTCTGCTTCTTCTTCTTCTTCTCCTTATTTTTGTTATGCTCTTCCTCTTCTTCTTCCACTTCTTTTTCTTATTCTTCTTCTTCTGTCTTCTTATTCTTCTTCTTTGTTTTTCTGATTCCCCTTCTTCTTCTTCTTCTTCTTCTTCTACTACTTCTTCTACTCCTTGTTCTTCTTCTTCTTCATTTTTTTTTCTACTTCTTTATTTTCTATTACTTCTTCTTCTTATTCTTCTTCATCTTGTTCCCCTTCTTATTCTTCTTCCTTTACTTCTTCTTCTACTTCTTCTTCTTCTTATTCCTGGTCTTCTTCTTCCTCCTCTTCTTCTTCTTCCCCTTCTTCTTCCTCTTCTTCGTCTTCTTGCTCCTCATCTTCTTCTTTATCTTCGTGCTCTTCTCCTCATCTTTTTCTTCTCCTTTTTCTTCTTCTTCTTCCTCTTCTTCTTTTCTTTTTCTTCTTGTTCTTCCTCTTCCTCGAATCCTTCTTATTCCATCTCTTCTTCTTTTTCCCTTTCTTCCTCTTCTTCTTCTTCTTCTTCTTCATCATAATCATCTTCTTCTTCTACTTCATCTTCTTTTTCTCTTCTTCTTCTTTTTCTTTTTGTTCCTCATCTTCTTCTTTGTCTTGTCTTCCATCTTCTACTTCTGCCACTTCTTTTCTTTTTGTTCTTCTTATTCTTCTTTTTCTTCTTCTTCTTATTCTCCTTCTTCTTCTTCTTCTACTACTACTACTACTACTACTTTTCGTCTTCCTCCTCCTCCTCTTCTTCTTCTTCTTTTTCTCCTTCTTTTTCTTCTTCCATTTCTTCTTCTTCTCCTTCATCATCATCTTCTTCTTCTTCTTCATCTTTTTTTTCTCTTCTTTGTCCTCTTCTTCTTCTTCTTCTTTCTCCTTTTCTTCTTCTTTGTCTTCTTCTTCTTCTTCTTAATATTCTCGTCCATCTTCTACTTCTATTACTTCTTTTTCTTCTCCTTCTTCTTATTCTCTTTCTTCTTCTACTTCTTCTTCTTCTTCTACTACTACTACTACTACTAGTACTACTACTATTACTTTTCTTCATCTATTTCTTATTCTACTTCTTTCACTTCTTCTTCTTCTTCTTCAGCTTCTTCATCCCTAATCCTTAATCTCTAATCTCTATTCCCAAATCTATAATCCCTAATCCTTATTCTTAATCCCTTAATCCTTTAATACCTAATCCATAATTTCTTATCTTTAATCTCTAGTCCTTAATCCCTAATCACAATTCCCTAATAACTAATCCCTAATCCCTCAACCCTAGTCGAATCACCAATCCTGAATTTGTAATCCCTAATTCCTAATTTGTAATACCTAATCCCTAATCTTTACTTCCCAATCCCTAATCCCTAATCCCTAACATTTCCCTAATCCTTAAGCCTGTCTGCTATAATCTAGAAGGGAGAAAATCCAGCCAATTGTCTTCAAGAAAGTCTGTTCTCTTACCATCGACCACCCGTCAAAAGTATATTAATATGGAGGCCTCCTGGTCGAAGTCTGTGAAGGATTGCACCTTGGCTTCCACGATGTAGGACTTGGACTCTTCTATGAGGTGGGCTAGCTTTTTGCTTGTGGACAGGGTTTCTTTTTTACTGTGGGGTTTTAATGTTGTGGAGGATAAGTTGTGCTAAGAACTTATTAGATCGATCAAAGTCTCATGCTCTTCATTCTATTGGACCCTTATTGTTACATCTAGGAGGGAGAATTATGAGTCGCCTTCTTGTCATGGGAATCAATTAGCTTGGATTTGGAAGATGAAGACT